>JARBWK010000019.1:13595060-13823628 GCA_030556195.1 Anolis apletophallus
TTCTATCGTTGGTGGGGTTCAGAATGCTTTGATCATAGGTGAACTATAAATCCCAGCAGCTACAATTCCGAAACCTCATGGTCTATTTTCCCCAAACTCCACCAGTGTTCACATTTGGGCATATAGAGTATCCGTACCAAGTTTGGTCCGGATCCATCATTGTTTGTGTCCACAGTGCTCTCTGTATGTAGGTGAACTACAACTCCAAAACTCAAGGTCAATGCCCACCAAATATTTCCAGTATTTTCCGTTAGTCATGGGAGTTTCTGTGTGCCAACTTTGGTTCAATTCCATTATTGGTGGAGTTCAGAATGCTCTTTGGTTGTAGGTGAACTATAAATCCCGCAACTACAACTCCCAAACCTCACGGTCTATTTCCCCCAGACTCCACCAGTGTTCACATTTGGGCATATAGAGTATCCGTGCCAAATTTGGTTGGGATCCCTCATTGTTTGCGTCCACAGTGCTCTCTGGATGTAGGTGAACTAGAACTCTCAAACTCAAGGTCAATGCCCACCAAGCCCTTCCAGTATTTTCTCTTGGTCATGGGAGTTTCTGTGTGCCAACTTTGGTTCAATTCCATCGTTGGTGGAGTTCAGAATGCTCTTTGATTGTAGGTGAACTATAAATCCCAGCAACTACAACTCCCAAATGTCATGGGTTTCAGAGGGGTCGCCAAAGAGCTTCAGAAAACACGAATTTTTTTTTTCTGATTGTCTTAGGCACCCCTTTATCATAGCCGTTTGGGTTCACAGTGCTCTCCGGATGTAGGTGAACTACATTTCCCCTAAAATTAATCACTGTCGATTCTCTCTCCTCTCAGCCTTCTCTTCTTCAGGCTAAACATGCCCAGCTCTTTAAGCCGCTCCTCATAGGGCTTGTTCTCCAGACCCTTGATCCTTTGAGTCGCCCTCCTCTGGACACATTCCAGCTTGTCAACATCTCCCTTCAATTGTGGTGCCCAAAATTGGACACAGTATTCCACGTGCGGTCTAACCAAGGCAGAATAGAGCATGGGGAGCATGACTTCCCTGGATCTAGACACTATAGAGGCCAAACTCCCGTTGGCTTTTTTTGCCGCCGGACTGCAGAGGGTCGGCTTCTTCTGTGACGGCTACAGAAAACTTGTTCATCGTCGGCGGAAACGTATCCAATTGTCTGGTGATGATGTGGAAAAGTGAAGAGTGGTAGTTAAAGAGCACATTCCAAGGATGATTTCTGAGTTT
Organism: Anolis apletophallus; assembly: GCA_030556195.1. Lineage (NCBI taxonomy): Eukaryota > Metazoa > Chordata > Lepidosauria > Squamata > Anolidae > Anolis > Anolis apletophallus. Next base: position 13,596,287 of record JARBWK010000019.1, read on the forward strand.
GAGTTATTAAAATATACCCATCCAAACCCAAATGACGAAGGTGGAGGCATTACTTTTCATTCAACCCTCGTATTATTATTTATTTATTTATTTATTTATTTAATTTTATTGACAACTAGCTGAGGACCCGGCGGTGCCCGGGTTATTTGAGGAAGGCATTGTGTGCCAAGGTCGGTTCCTATGAGATGTTTATGCGGCTTGCTGTTATCTCGGGAACTTAGTGAAGGTACTGCGAGTCCCATTGGCCATGGTCCATCCCCCTCCAAACAGCACCAGGATGTAGAGTGGGTCATGGGAGCTGTGTGTGTCACATTTGGTCTTGATCATTCTCTGGTCTCTGGAAGTGAGGGAAGGTACTGGAAGTCCCATCATCCTTGTTCCCCCGTTCTCCAAACAGCACCAGGATGTAGAGTGGGTCATGGGGGCTCTGTGTGCCAAGTGTGGTCTTGATCAGTCATTGGATGAGGGTGGCAGCAGGCTCAGAAGGTGAGTGAAGGTACTGCAACTCCCATCATCCATAGTCCGTCCCACTCAAAACTGCACCAGGATGTAGAGTGGGTCATGGGTACTCTGTGTGCCAAGTTTGGGCCTGGTCTCTGATTTGTAGGGGCTGCAATGTTCTGTGGGGAATGAATTGGGTGAAGGTACTGCAAATCCCATCATTTGTGAGCCATCGTGTCGTAAACCGCAGCAGGTTTGTAAAGTGGGCCATTGGGCCTCTGTGTGCCAAGTTTGGTGTGGGCCACAGTGCTCCAAGGAAGTGAATTGAAGTACTGCAAGTCCCATCATCCATGGTCCATCCTCCCTCAAACTGCACCAGGATGTAGGGTGCATCTTGGGGGGGGGGGTCTGTGTGCCAAGTTTGGTCTTATTCTGTCATTGTTGGGGGCCTAGTCAGGAAAATCAAGTCAAGGAAGCCTTGCTGTCAATTTTGGGCCTGGTCTGTGATTTATAGGGGCTACTGTGTTGTTTGGGAAGTGAATGAGGTGAAGGTACTGCAAATCCCATCATTCGTGGCCCATCCTGCCCTAAACCACACCAGGTTATGAAGTGGGCCATTGGCCCCCCCTTTGCCAAGTTTGGTCCTTTGCTGTGGGCCGCAGTGGCTGACTGCCTGAGGCCTTTCCTTTTCCCTCTGAGTCACTTTAGAATGTTGGGATGTGGATGGCCAATTGGAGTCTTTTATGCAAATACCATTTCAGTGGCAACCAATCCTCTCTGTCTGGGGCCGTAGAATGTTGGAGTTCTGAGGCTGGCCAATCAGAGCCCTTTATGCAAATAATCCCACAGTTGCAGCCAATCGAAACGCTGGCACATATTCCTCCCGTCGCATCACCACACCACCGCCCACAAACACTGACTTTTATTATACACATAGATAGATAGATAGAGAGAGAGAGAGAGAGAGAGAGAGAGAGAGAGAGAGATAGATAGATAGATATTTTTACCCCGCCCTTCTCAGAGCAGCTTACAAGGCAACAATTTGATGCCACAGTGTACAATATAAAAATTATTATTATTATTATTATTAGCCAATGTAGCCCCAAATTGCAAATGGGGGATAATATCATTTCCGCTCCTTGCTGAAAAATTATTATTATTATTATTATTATTAGCCAATGTAGCCCCAAATTGCAAATGGGGGATAATATCATTTCCACTCCTTGCTGAAATTATTATTATTATTATTATTATTAGTCAATGTAGCCCCAAATTGCAAATGGGGGATAATATCATTTCCGCTCCTTGCTGAAAAATTATTATTATTATTATTCTTATTAGCCACTGTAGCCCCAAATTGCAAATGGGGGATAATATCATTTCCACTCCTTGCTGAAAAATTATTATTATTATTATTATTAGCCAATGTAGCCCCAAATTGCAAATGGGGGATAATATCATTTCCGCTCCTTGCTGAAAAATTATTATTATTATTATTATTATTATTAGCCAATGTAGCCCCAAATTGCAAATGGGGGATAATATCATTTCCACTCCTTGCTGAAATATTATTATTATTATTATTAGCCAATGTAGCCCCAAATTGCAAATGGGAGATAATATCATTTCCACTCCTTGCTGAAATATTATTATTATTATTAGCCAATGTAGCCCCAAATTGCAAATGGGGGATAATATCATTTCCATTCCTTGCTGAAATATTATTATTATTATTATTAGCCAATGTAGCCCCAAATTGCAAATGGGGATAATATCATTTCCACTCCTTGCTGAAATATTATTATTATTATTATTATTATTAGCCAATGTAGCCCCAAATTGCAAATGGGGGATAATATCATTTCCGCTCCTTGCTGAAAAATTATTATTATTAATATTATTATTATTAGCCAATGTAGCCTCAAATTGCAAATGGGGGATAATATCATTTCCGCTCCTTGCTGAAATATTATTATTATTAGCCAATGTAGCCCCAAATTGCAAATGGGGGATAATATCATTTCCGCTCCTTGCTGAAATATTATTATTATTATTATTATTATTATTATTATTATTAGCCAATGTAGCCCCAAATTGCAAAAAGCGCTCCTTGCTGTATGACTGGTCCTGATCCCCAAAAGTATTCCTATCTGACGATGGGAAGAGCGTACAGTGTGTTGCTTTGAATCCGAACGCTGCAGATAGCAAGCGACGCCTCTCTTCGTACAGTTTCCCCCTTTGTGGCCTACCTGTTGGGATTAGCGCTATCGAGTGACACGGGAGAAAGCGGCCTAAAGAAAGCGACAGTGTTCCTACGAGGCCTACGTCTCTTTCTCTTTTTTCCGCTCGGTCGTTTTTTGTCTTTGTGGGGATCCAACCACTCCGCGAGGCTAGTCACGAACCGTGCGAAGCGAAGGGTTAAGGGTCCACACCAGGGAAAGATGAGAAGAAAAGAGGGGGGAAAGTGGGAAATTAGAGATGCGTGAGGAGGGGAGGGAGGGGAAGAAAAAAACAAAACAAAACGAGAAACCGAAACAGGGCCCGTTTTAATTACATTGCCCTAAAACGCTCTCTTTTGGGGGACGCCTGCGTTTGGCGACACATTCTAATGGTAATGACGGGGACATCTGTATAGGCGCGCCTTTCTCATCCGAGATGGCTCTATCAAAGACACCCTTGGGAAACCCTTCACCTTTGACCCCCGGGGTCACCGCCGACACAGTAGCCCCATAGTTCGGCCCTACTGTAAAGCCGTAGTGTCCGTTTTCATCCTCCGAAACCCCCGGCCCCGTCTTTGGAGCGCTCCCTTTTGATTCGGAGAGCCTCAACCGTGGCCCATGGCGGGGGGCCCGTTTCGGTGCGGTATCGGATGCCCGGCTTTTTGTTTGGTGTTGTCAAGGCTTTCTTTTCACCGTCCTGCGTCCTTTGGAAAGGCACACCCGGCTCTCCGCTTCCCCCCAAACGCGTTATTTATGCGCTCACTCGAGACGGCACGAAGGAGTCCACTTCTCGCCTCGGAAAGCTTGGTGAGCGTGACTCAGGTTTTCCTGGCCCTGAGTGGGATCCTAATTTTAGTTATGGTGCCGGCGGAGGAACAGGTGGTGGGCACCGCTGACGAAAACGGCGCTGCCGTCACAACGTCCTTCTGCCCACGGAGAGCCATGGGAACACAAAATGCCAGGCAACTGGGAGAAAAATCGGGTTCTTCGGCCTATGAGGGGCTTTCATTACAGATGTCCCCGACCCACTTCCATTTATCACAGAACACTGAAACTGCACGCATGTAATGATATCAGTCTCTGCAGGTTACGTGCCAATTGACAACTCAGAACCCAGAACGTACAGGTGCTGAAGAGGTGTGAGGTTTGAGAATAGACCCAGCATACAGAGCAGTCCTCAAGTTCCTTTGCTTGAAAGGCCGCACAGCAAGGGAGACGTTTGGTGAGATAAAAGAGGTTTCTGGTGATAATTCCCCATCATACAATAAGAACATAAGAAGAGCCATGCTGAATCGGGCCTCAGCCCATCTAGTCCAGCATTCTGTGTCACACAGTGGCCCACTAGTTGTACACAGGGATCTCTAGCAGAAAGGAGGGCAAAACCCTCACCTGCTCCCGACCCCCCACAACCAGTACCTGGGGAAAATCCTGCCTGCCTCCATCAACACAGAGGTGGCACTTGGATGTCCATTTCAGTAACTACTGATTCCCTTGGTATCCATGAATCTGTCCAATCCTGCCTTGAAGTTGTTCAGGCTGACCGCTGTCACAACCTCCTCTGGAAGTGAGTTCCATAACCCAATGACCCTCTGGGTGAAGAAATATTTCCCTTTATTAGTCCTAACTTTCCTACCTTGGAGCTTTAGGGAGTGCCCCCTAGTCCGAGTGTTGGGTGACAGAGAAAATATTTTTTCTTTATTCACCTTTTCTATCCCATGCATGATTTTATACACTTCGATCAAGTCACCTCTTAAACGCCGTCTTTCAAGGCTGAAAAGACCAAGGCGTTGCAACCACCATAGATTTGTAGAGAGGTAATACAACATTTGCTGACCTATTTTCGATTCCCTTCCTGATCATGCCTAGCATAGAATTTGCTTTTTTCACTGCTGCTGCGCACTGGGTTGACATCTTCATTGAGCTATCCACCAAAACCCCAAGATCCCTTTCCTGGTTTGTCTCGGAAAGCTTTGATCCCATCAATTGGTAGGTGTAGTTGGGGTTCTTTGCCCCGATGTGCATGACTTTACACTTGTTTAGGTTAAAATGCATTTGCCACTTTGTTGCCCATTCACTCAATTTCGAGAGATCTTTCTGGAGCTCTTTACAGTCAGTTTCATTTTTAACTACCCTGAACAATTTAGTGTCATCTGCAAACTTTGCTACCTCAGAATTCACTCCTACGTCCAGGTCATTAATGAATAAATTAAAAAGTAACGGACCCAAAACTGAACCTTGGGGTACGCCACTTCTCACCTCTTTCCACCCAGAGAAATGTCCATTTATTACCACCCTTTGTTTCCTACAGTTTAGCCAGGTTCCAATCCAGGACAAGACCTGTCCCCTGATTCCATGGCTGGAGAGCTTATTTAGGAGCCTTTGGTGAGGGACTTTGTCAAAAGCCTTTTGAATGTCAAGGTAAACAATATCGACTGGGTCCCCTTTATCTATGTGTTTATTTACACCCTCAAAGAATTCTATCAAGTTAGTAAGACATGATTTGCCTTTGCAGAAACCATGTTGATTTTCCTTCAGCAATGCCTGTTCTTCTATGTGCCTAGTAATTTTTTCTTTAATAATGGTTTCCATCACTTTGCCTGGAACGGAGGTTAGACTAACTGGCCTATAATTTCCTGGATCACCCCTGGTCAAGAACTGGCATCATCCATTCCAATGTGGTCGGATGTTGGTGAAAAGTTGTGGGGTGCCTCAGGAAGCCATTCTTTCCCCTTTATTATTCAACATCTACATGCGACCACTTGCCAAATTGGTGCGGAGTTTTGGTCTGGAGTGTCATCAGTATGCAGATGACACCCAGCTGGTGCTGAGGATTAGGCCACACTCTGGAAGGCCCGCTCCTAGGCCACACTCTGGAAGGCCCTCCTAGGCCACACTCTAGGCCACACTCTGCCACACTCTGGAAGGCCCTCTCCTAGGCCACACTCTGGAAGGCCCGCTCCTAGGCCACACTCTGGAAGGCCCGCTCCTAGGCCACACTCTGGAAGGCCCGCTCCGAGGCCACACTCTGGAAGGCCCGCTCCTAGGCCACACTCTGGAAGGCCCGCTCCTAGGCCACACTCTGCCACCACACTCTGGAAGGCCCGCTCCTAGGCCACACTCTGGAAGGCCCGCTCCTAGGCCACACTCTGGAAGGCCGGCTCCTCTCCTAGGCCACACTCTGGAAGGCCCGCTACTAGGCCACACTCTGGAAGGCCCGCTCCCACTAGGCCACACTCTGGAAGGCCCGCTCATAGGCCACAATCTGGAAGGCCCGCTCCTAGGCCACAGTCTGGAAGGCCCGGAAGGCCCGCTCTAGGCCACTGGGCCACACTCTGGAAGGCCGCTCCTAGGCCACACTCTGGAAGGCCCGGCTCCTAGGCCACACTCTGGAAGGCCACTACCACTCTGGAAGGCCCCGCTCCTAGGCCACACTCTGGAAGGCCCGCTCCTAGGCCACACTCTGGAAGGCCCGCTCCTAGCCACACTCTGGAAGGCCACACTCTGGAAGGCCCCTCCTAGGCCACACTCTGGAAGGCCCGGCTCCTGCTCTAGGCCACACTCTGGAAGGCCCGCTCCTAGGCCACACTCTGGAAGGCCCGCTCCTGGGCTCTGAGGCCACTCTGGAAGGCCGCTCCTCCACACTCTGGAGGGCCACACTCTGGAAGGCCCGCTCCTGGGCCACACTCTGGAAGGCCCGCTCCTAGGCCACACTCTGGAAGGCCCGCTCCTGGGCGACGCTCTGGAGGGCCGCTCTCTGCCCGGCTCTAGGCCACACTCTGGAAGGCCCGGCTCTGGGCCACACTCTGGAAGGCCTACCACACTCTGGAACACTCTGGAAGGCCCGGCTCCTAGGCCACACTCTGGAAGGCCCGGCTCTAGGAAGGCCACCACACTCTGGAAGGCCGGCTCCTAGGCCACACTCTGGAACTCTGGCCTGGCTCCTGGAAGGCCCGCTCCTAGGCCACACTCTGGAAGGCCCGCTCCTAGGCCACACTCTGGAAGGCCCGCTCCTAGGCCACACTCTGGAAGGCCCGCTCCTAGGCCACACTCTGGAAGGCCCGCTCTCTAGGCCCGCTCCTAGGCACACTCTGGAAGGCCCTGCTCTGGAAGGCCCGCTCCTAGGCCACACTCTGGAAGGCCCGGCTCTAGCCTCTGGAGGCCACACTCTGGAAGGCCCGGCTCTAGGCCACACTCTGGAAGGCCCGGCTCCTAGGCCACACACTCTGGAAGGCCCGGCTCTAGGCCACACTCTGGAAGGCCCGCTCCTAGGCCACACTCTGGAAGGCCCGCTACTAGGCCACACTCTGGAAGGCCCTCTGGGCCTCTGGAAGGAAGGCCCGGCTCCTAGGCCACACTCTGGAAGGCCCGCTCCTAGCTCCTCTGGGCCACACTCTGGGAAGGCCCGGCTCCTAGGCCACACTCTGGAAGGCCCGGGCCCGGCTCTAGGCCACACTCTGGAAGGCCCGGCTCCTAGGCCACACTCTGGAAGGCCCGGCCACACTCCTCCTAGGCCACACTCTGGAAGGCCTCCACACTCTGGAGGCTCACTCTGGAAGGCCACACTCTGGAAGGCCCCGCTCCAATGCCACACTCTGGAAGGCCCGCTCCCAGGCCACACTATGGAAGGCCCGCTCCGAGGCCACACTCTGGAAGGAAGGAAGGCCCGCTCCTAGGCCACACTCTGGAAGGCCCGCTCCTAGGCCACACTCTGGAAGGCCACACACTCTGGAAGGCCGGCTCTAGGCCACACTCTGGAAGGCCCGCTCCTAGGCCACACTCTGGAAGGCCCGCTCCTAGGCCACACTCTGGAAGGCCCGCTCCTAGGCCACACTCTGGAAGGCCCGCTCCTAGGCCACACTCTGGAAGGCCCGCTCCTGGGCCACACTCTGGAAGGCCCGCTCCTCGGCCACACTCTGGAGGCCACACTCTGGAAGGCCACACTCTGGAAGGCCCGGCTCCTAGGCCACACTCTGGAAGGCCCGCTCCTAGGCCACACTCTGGAAGGCCCGCACCAAGGCCACACTCTGGAAGGCCCGCTCCTAGGCCACACTCTGGAAGGCCCGCTCCTAGGCCACACTCTGGAAGGCCCGCTCCTAGGCCACACTCTGGAAGGCCCGCTCCTAGGCCACACTCTGGAAGGCCCGCTCCTAGGCCACACTCTGGAAGGCCCGCTCCTAGGCCACACTCTGGAAGGCCCGCTCCTAGGCCACACTCTGGAAGGCCCGCTCCTGGGCCCCTTTTGGCAGGGCTGGGTGACATCAGGCGCGACGGCGAGGGCGAGGAGGAAGAGATGGAGGGAAGACGCAGCACCGTGTTCTTTCTGCCTCCTCCGCCATGTTCCTGCTGCTGCGGCACCCAGGAACATGGCGGAGGAGGCAGAGGCCGCAGTGCTCGCGAAGAGGCGCCGCGGCTTCCCTCCGCCTCTTCCTCCTCGCCCTCACCGCCGCGGCCGCGCCTGATGTCACCCAGCCCCACTGAAAAGGGGTGTGCATCGTGCAGGACGCCGGGCTTGCACGGCAGGGCGTGAGCGGTGCGGCGCCCTCCGCCATATTCCTGGGTGCTGCAGCGGCTGCCCGGGGGTTTCCTTTCCTTCAGAGAAGGAAGAGAAAGGAAGGTAAGCTCCCGGGCGGCCGCTGCAGCACCCAGGAACATGGCGGAGGGCACCGAGCCGCTCTGTGAAGGAAGGAGCGGCGCCTGCGCGAGCGACGAACAGGTAGGGGGAAGTCCCACCACTAGGGCGTCTGACGTGGCTTCCCTCTGCCTCCTTCTTGCTCGCGTCGGCCCCGCCCCTCCTTCCTTCACTGCGCAGGCGCAGAAGCAAGCGCCCAAAGATTGAATTTTTTAAAAATTAATTTTGGGGGGTCCGGACTTGCCCCTTCTCCATGGCTGCCGCCGTAGGCCCTTTCTCATAACTAATGGAGTGAAACAAGGTTGTGTTCTTGCACCAACCCTATTTATAATCTCCTTCAGCATGATGTGCCAAAGCGCTACGGCATATATCGTACTGATGTTAGCTTGTTCAACTTAAGCCGTCTGAGGGCTCGCACTAAGACTCTAAACTATCTAGTCCGTGAGCTGCTTTTTGCTGATGATGCTGCCCTTGTCGCCCATTCAGAAGCAGCCCTGCAGTGCCTCACTTCCTGTTTGGGCTGGAAGTCAGCCTAAAGAAAACGGAAGTCCTCTACCAGCCCGCACCACAGGAAGAACACCATCATCCCCACGTCAGCATAGGCACAACTGTGCTTAAGTCCGTCCAGCAGTTCACCTACCTGGGAAGCATCATCTCTTCAGACGCCAAGATTGACAAAGAGATCGATCACAGATTAGCAAAGGCATAGAGTGCATTCGGAAGGCTTCACAAAAGAGTCTGGAGCAACAGCACCTGAGGCAAAGCACCAAAATCAGTGTGTACAGAGCTATCGTACTGTCTGTTCTCCTCTATGGGTCTGAAACATGGGTCACCTATCGCCAACACTTACGACTCCTCGAACGCTTTCATCAGCGCTGTCTTCGCACAATCCTAAATATACACTGGACCGACTATGTAACTAATGTTGCTGTCCTTGAGCAAGCAGGGATCACCAGCATTGAGGCCATGCTATAGAGCAGGGCTGTCCAACTGTCGGCCCGGGGGGCGTACACGGCCCCCCAGCCTGTTGGACACGGCCCCCGCTATGCCCCCGGCCGCCATTTAAAATTTTTTTTAAAAAAAATTCTAATTTTTTTAAAAAAAAGGTGGGGGGGAGGCGGGGCAGGGAGGAGGAAGTGAGCCAGCTCCTCCTCCCTGCACCGCCCCCTCCGTCCCTCTCTCCACGCCGCCGATGCAAACCAGATCGCATCGGCGCCGGTGAGAGAGGGACAAGGGGTGGTACAAGGAGGAGGAAGGAGAATTCTCCCTCCTCCTCCTTTTTCCCAGCGCCCGCGGCTGCAGGACACCGGCTGCGCCGGGAAGGGCGGAGGGCGAGGAGGTGGGCCTCCTCCTTCCCGGCGCCGCTGGTGTTCCAATGCGCCGCGGCGCCGGGGAAAGAGGAGGAGGAGGGAGAATGACAGTTTTAGGAGGGCTGGGGCGGGGCTGGGGAGGGCCTGGGGCAGGGCCTGGGGGGCGGGGCTGAACGGCCCCCAGGTCATCAGTGACCTCAATTCCGGCCCTTGGCCGGTTAGAAGTTGGACAGCCCTGCTATTGAGAACACAGCTGCGCTGTGCAGGGCACGTCTCTAAGATGGAGGACCATCGCGTCCCAAAGATACTACTCTATGGTGAACTCGCCACGGGTCAGCGCAAGAGAGGCACCCCCAAAAAGAGAGACAAGGCCTCCCTGAAACAACATCTCAGGCTCGGCCAGATTGATCACCAACAATGGTCCACCCTGGCCTCACATCGGGAGGCATGGAGAGAGACGCACTATCCACAATGCTGCGGTCTTTTTTGAGAAGACACGCCGAATGGGTCTCAAAGAGAAACGACAACGCAGGAAGAACCGCAACTTGAAAACGACATCACCCAAGGAGACTTTCCGCTGTGCTTTCTGCAGCCAAACTTGCCTATCTCAGATTGGCCTTTTTAGTCATGAACGTGCTTGTAAAAAGCGTGGGATGAGTCCTTCCTAAGAATCTTTGTTCGTGAAGTAATGCCGAGAGATATTATTATTGGGTGCATCCTCAAGCAGAGAAGTAAGAAAGATGGATGGACAGACAGACAGACAGACAAGAATTATGAAGAGCTGCATTCTGCAGCCTCCCTTAGCTTGTCTGTTCATCCTCACTGATATTTGCTCTCTTAACCCCTCTCTGGTGTTGGTTAGCTCATGTATATCTTGATTTCCATCTCTAATTGGAGGCCATGGAGCCCTGAACGTGTGGTCCAGAGCTTGGCCAGTTGAGCATTGCCTACCCAAGCCACTCCATTGTGATGTGTCCAGATGAAGTCATCAGAAGGAGTTTTGAAGAATCAAGTAAGCTAAGCGAGAGGGGGGAAAGCCAAAGCAATGCCTGGCTGTCGACAAAGGTGAAAGATGCCTCCCTCCCCGAGAATGACCTAAGCCCTGGGAGGAGCCACATTGAGGGAGGAGAGGAAGGAAGAACAAGAAGGGCGCCAAAAAGAGGTCTTATGGGAACGTCTACCTCCTTCCGGTCCTCCGAGTCTGACATCTGCTACCCTCTACGTTGCCATGCCTAAGCAAAATGCCCTGGCTGTCGGGATTGACCTCGGCACCACGTTCTCTTGCGTCGCTGTTTGCCACCAGGACAAGATCGAGATCATTGCCAACGACCAAGGCCACCGGACCACCCCCAGCTACGTGGCCTTCACCAACAGCGAGCACTTGGTGGGCGATCCTGCCAAAAACCAGGCCTCCCTCAACCCGCAGAACACTGTCTTCGATGCCAAGCGGATGATCGGCCGCAACTACAATGACGCCAACATCCAGGAGGACATCAAGCACTGGCCGTTCACCGTAGCCAACCACGAGGACAAGCTCAAGATCGAGGTGGTCCACAGGGGCAAGCTGAGGAGCTTTTACCCCGAGGAGATCTCAGCCATGATCTTGACCAAGATGAAGCTCACAGCCGAAGCCTACCTGGGATGCATCGTCACTCAAGCTGTGGTCACTGTCCCGGCCTACTTCAACGATGCCCAGCGCCAAGCCACCATTGACGCCGGGGCCATCGCCGGGCTCCAAGTCCTGAAGATACTCAACGAACCCACTGCCGCCGCAATTGCCTACGGATTGGACCTCAGGAACCAGGAAGCCGGGAGCAGGAATATCCTCATTTTCGACCTGGGTGGAGGCACCTTCGACGTGTCCATCCTCTCCGCTGAAGATGGCATCTTTGAAGTGAAGGCCACGGCTGGGGACACTCACCTAGGCGGGCAGGACTTCGACAAAAGGCTGGTGTCTTACCTGGCCGATGAGTTCAAAAGGAAGCACAAGAAAGACCTCCGTCAGGACAAGAAGGCCATGCAGCGGCTCAAGACGGCGGCAGAGCGGGCCAAGTGCATCCTGAGCTCCGGCTCCAGCGCCAGCATCTCGGTTGACGCTCTGTATCATGGGATAGACTTCTACACGACCATCACCAGGGCACGCTTTGAGGATCTGTGTTCCGACCTCTTCCGAGCGACTCTGAAGCCCTTGGAGCGGGCCTTGAAGGACGCCCAGGTGAGTCGAAGTGGGATCATGGACATTGTGTTGGTTGGAGGCTCCACCCGTATCCCCAAGATCCAAAAGCTCCTGAAGGACTTCTTCAACGGGAAAGAGCTGTGTAAAGGCATCAACCCTGACGAAGCCGTGGCCTACGGGGCAGCCATCCACGCCGCCGTGTTGACCGGCAACCGGACGCCCAAACTGCTGAACATGTACCTTTTGGACGTCACCCCTCTTTCGTTGGGGATCAAGACTCAAGGCGGGGTCATGGCCACCGTCATCAAACGCAACTCTCCCGTCCCGACCAAGGAGACGATGGACTTCACCACCACCGAGGACTACCAAGACACCATCTTGTTCATGGTCTACGAGGGGGAACGGGCGCTGACCAAACACAACCACCTCTTGGGCACCTTCACCTTGACCGGGATCCCGCCGGCTCCTTGCGGGACCCCTGTCATCACCGTGACGTTCTCCATCGACGAGAACAACATCCTGACGGTCTTTGCTAAGGACATAGACACGGGGAACTCCAACCACCTCACCATCTCCGACACCCGAGGCCGCCTGGGCAAAGAGGAGATCGAGCGGATCATCCAAACGGCCGAGGAGTTCCGAGTGAACGACCGGTCCCAGCAGGACAAGATCGAAGCCATGAACTCCTTGGAGTCCTGCACGCTGGAGCTGAAGCGGGTGGCGGAAGAGCAAGTCCTGGACGTCCAAGCCAAGAGGAGGATGGTGGAGATGTGCGACAGCACCACTTCCTGGCTGGAGGGGAACGCGCTGGCAGAGAAGGAAGAGTGCGAGCAGCGGCAGAAGGAGCTGGAGGAAGCCTGGGGGTCCATATGCAGCTCCCTCCCCGCGAGCGAAAGCGCGGAAGAAGGGGGATCAGGAGAGAATCAAGAAGAGGTTGCGGCGGTGGATGGAGACCAAGACAAGGCTCAACCTGAGGAGGAGATGGAATAAAATCACCGCCAGAGTGCATTGTACCACCTATGGGGCTTATTAAAAGTATGAGTTTCAAACAAACATGGCCTGATTCTTTTATTTATGTATTTTATTTATGTGTCAAACTTCTATATCGCCACTCCCCGGAGGCTCGGAGCGGTTTACAGTTTGATTCATAACACAATAACAATCAGGCCCGGATTACCCATAAGGCCACCCGAGGCCATGGCTTCGGGCGGCACGTTTGGGGGGGGGGGCAGCGGATCCCGACTCCCAATTTTTTAAAAAAAATCCCCCAAAAAATTCACCAAAAAAAAGGGCGCCCCCTCCCTTAACTCTGCTCCCCTCGGCTCTGCTTTAGGAGGGAGGGAGGGAGGATCGGCTCCGCTCCTTACTCCGCCCCTCCCCGCCTCCTCGCCGGATTAAAGGAAGGAGGGCGGGGCGAGGAGGAGAAAGAGGCGCCCTCCCGCCGTGTGTCCTGCGCGCCGCCCACCCCTTTTCGGCGGGGCTGGCGCGACACAAGGGAGGAGGGGCGACGGCGGGACTCCTCTCTGTCTCCTCCCTGGCGTGGCGCGGCGTCACCAGGCAGGGAGGAGGAGGCGAAGCCGCGCCGCCGCCCCTCCTCCCTTGCGGGGTGTGGCGACGCAAGGGAGGAGCGGCGGCGACGCGGCTTCTCTCCGCCTCCCTGGCTTGGCGTCGGCAGGCAGGGAGAAGGAGGCGGAGAGAAGTCGCGCTGCCGGCCCTCCTCCCTTGCGTCGTCACGCCACGCAAGGGAGGAGGGGTGGCGGCGCGGCTCCGCCTCCTCCCTGCCTGGCGACGCCACGAGGAGGCAGAGAGGCGTCGCGTCAGCCCTGCCTAAAAGGGGTGGGCGGCGCGCAGGACGTGCGGCAGGAGGGCCCTCTTTCCTCCTTCGCCCAGCCCTCCTTCTTTCAATCCGGCGGGGAGGGGCGGAGCTGGGGCGGGGGGGGCAGGGGGGCAGAGGGGCGGAGCTGGGGGGCGGGAGGTGGGGGCGGGAGGGGCGGAGCTGGGGCGGGGGGGGTGGGGGTGGGGAGCGGGCCAGGGGGCGGGGAGGGGCGGAGCTGGGGCGGGGGGCAGAGGGGGCAGGAGGTGGGGGCGGGGAGGGGCGGAGCTGGGGCGGGGGAGGGGTGGAGCTGGGGCGGGAGGGGCGGAGCCGGGGCGGGGAGGGGCGGGGGAGCTGGGGGGGCGGGGGGCGGAGGTGGGGCGGGGGGAGGGGGCGGAGGTGAGGTGGGGCGGAGGGGGGGGGAGGGGAGGCGGGAGGGTGGAGGCAGAGCTGGGGGGGAGGGGTGGAGGGGGGGCGAGGGGAGGGGCGGCTGGGGGGGGGTGGAGGCAGGGCCTTTGGCCTAGGGGCGGCAAGAGGACCTGATCCTGGGCCTGATAACAATACAGAAGAGACATTACAACAGAAGCAAAACAGGGGTGGAACATAAATAAAGGAGGAAACATAAGGATCACATACATTCGGCAATGGAATGGGGATAGGGATTGGATAGAACCAGGGTCCATACCGATTGACCCCTTACTGGGATTGTCCTATGGTGGCAGTTGGCGACCATCAAAGGGAGGCAGCCGCGGGACTCCCAAAGAGCTCTGTAGGATCGCAAGGTTGGGAAGGAGAAGGAGATCATCTCCGACCCTTGGGCCCTGTGTTCTCAAAGGCTGTCTCCTTACAAGTCCAGCGACCTGACTCGAGGGCTGGCAGCTCTCCGAAGGACGTTTCGAAGCTCCAAAGTTTGAACTCCAGAATGTCCTCGAATGAAATGTCCTCTGGGTCCCCGAGCTAAACACTCTGGTCCTCTTCCGCTGTTGAAGACCTACAGCATTCGCAGCAGTCCTGGGGACTCTGTGATCACGATGAGTCGTTGATCCGGTCCTGGGCTGGGCGATCTGGTTGGTTTCTCGCTGCTCTTCGGCGAGGCCAGAAGTTCGCTCTAGGAGACTCTTTTTCTTCTGCCATCATTTCCACTTCCTGGGACGATGACGCGGTTTCCAGTGGGAGTTCGCTGACAATTTCTCGGCTGGAGAAGATATCCGGTCCGATCCGGTGTCCTCAAGGTCGGTCACCATATTCGAATGGCCCTCGACTATCCACCCCGCCTCCCCCTCAAGATCTCTTTGGCGGGGGGGGGGGGGGACCTGGGCGGCCGACAGGATCTCCGAAACGTCCAGCACCGCAGTCCCTCTGGTTGAGCCAGAAAATCTTGGGGTTTGCTCCCATGCAACACTTCATCACACTAGAGGAAAAAATCCACTTAAAATCCGGTTTCTGCCTCCTACAGAATTCGGGGGTTTGTAGTTGAGTAAAGCTGTTAAAGGCTCCTCCCTAAACTACAAATCTCAGGATTCTGCATGACGCAGAGACTGGATTTTAAGTGGATTCTGGGGTTTGTAGTTGAGTGAGGCTGTTAAAGGCTCCTCCCTAAACTACAAATCTCGGGGAATTGATTTTGCCATTTGGGATTTGTAGTTGCTGGGATTTATAGTTCACCTACAGTCAAAGAGCATTCTGAACTCCACCAGTGATGGAATTGAACCAAACTTGATACACAGAACTCCCATGACCAACAGGAAATACTGAAAGGCTTTGGTGGACATTGACTTGAGTTTGGGAGTTGTAGTTGCTGGGATTTATAGTTCACCTACAATCAGAGAGCATTCTGAGTCCCACCAACAATAGAATTGGGCCAAACTTCCCACAGAGAACCCCCGTTACCAACAGAAAATATTGTTTTTTCTGATGGTCTTTGGCCACCCCTCTGACACTCCCTCGCGACTCTCCCAGACGTTGAGAAACACTAAGATCAGGCGTGGGCAACCTCCGACCTGCGGGCTGTGGGCCGGATGCGGCCCGGCAGCCGATTCTGTCCGGCCCGTGGAGAAGGGTGCCGGGGGCGGGGCCAAGAAGAAGGGGTGCCGCTGCCGCCATCCCATCGCGGGCTCTGTGGGGCCTGTGTCGGCAGACAGGCCAGAGGAGCAGCAGCTTTGGAGTGCCTGACATGCCTTTGGAGTGGCGACTTTAGAGTGCCTGGCGATCCGGGCCTGCAGCGGGAGCACTCGACGACCTGCGGGGGCTGATCGCCCTGGCAACCCGGAAGACTTGATCGTCTTCTGGGTCGCCAGGTCGAATAAGCCGCCTCAGATCGCCGACTGCTCCCCCTGCAGGCCCGGGGATGGCAGGCACTCCATAGCAGGGCGATCAGCTGGGGAACGGCTGGGGGCGAGAGCGGGCGGAGGCCTGCAGCCTCTGATCGCCTGCTGCTCTGTTCTGCTGTGGCGGCAGCTGGGTCCGCTTTGCCATCCTCTGAGCTGGGTCCATTGGGCCATTCCATCTTGGGATCCTTCCTCTCTTGAGGATGTCAGCCTTCATCTTGGTTCACACCTTGTCTTCTTGAATTTAATTTAATTTAAGTGGTTTTTATTATTATTTTATAATAATTTTATTATAATAATATAATAATATAATAAATAATAGAATAGTTATATTATAATTTCAATATATTATAATGTACTGTATATATATACCAGGGCTGTCCAACAGGCGGCCCTGGGGCCGTACACGGCCCCCGAGCCCTTTCCCTCCGGCCCCCTAACTTGTTTTAATAAAATACAAATAAAAAATAAAATATAAAATAAAATAAAATACCTACTTCCGGGTTTAGGCAAGCATCGCGAGACTACGCCAGCCACAGACGGGATTTCGAGGGAGGTTGAAATCCCGTCTGTGGCTGCGTAGTCTCGCGATAGCTGCCGAAATCTCGGGTCCCGCGGCATTGAGGTGTTTGGGTTTTTTTTGGTGTGTCCCAATTTGAGTGTGGACTCAAATAACTCAAAGGTATTAGGAAACATTCCCCCAAATCCACCAGTGTTCCCATTTGGGTATATTGAGTACTCATGCCAAGTTTGGTCCAGATCCATCATTATTTGAGTCCACAGTGCTCTCTGGATGGAGGTGAACTACAACTCCACAACTCAAGGTCAATTGTAAGTAAATTGGAGCCGGGGAGGGGGCGGAGCCTGGGAGGGAGCGGAGCTGGGGATGGGGCGGAGCCGGGGCGGAGGCAGACCCTTTGGCCCCCCAGGTCATCAGTGACCGGAATTCCGGCCCTTGGGCCTGTAGAAGTTGGACAGCCCTGATATATACAATATAATAATTATGATATTAATACTAATAATATATGAATATTTCTTGATATATTAATATGTTAATATTAATGATGTGTAATATATAGTAAATATAGTAAATAAGTAAATAAATAATGTAGATTAGAATGCAGTTCAGCCTTTTGGTGCGGCCCTCCATAATATTTTTTGGCTCTCGTGTGGCCCCTTGGAAAAAATAATTGCCCACCCCTGACTAAGATAGAGGTATATTTAGGCTTTCTCTCATCATTCGGCATCTTTTGGAGGTTGTGCTTGGTTCCGGCCACAGGGGGGTGCTGTTGCTCCATCGCCTTGCTGAAGAGCTTTCTTTGTTTGTAAACTTTCCTCCGAAATGCCGTTCCTAAAATATCTCCCCGCTTAATGCAGTTCCTATCCATCTACTCACATTGCTGTTTTCGATCCGCTCGGTGGCCGGGGGAGCTGGGCTGAAGGTCAGGAGCTCACCCGACTGACCCGACTTCGAACTGTCAACCCTTTCAGTTGGCAAGATGTACTCCAGCTGCAGCTGGGGATGAACCTGCTGTGCTAAAGCTGGCCCGTTTTGCTAAAGCCGGTCCTAAGGCACCACTTTCACTGCAACACCATCCTGGGCCTGTAAGATTAAGTCAAGTCTAAAGTTTTCTTGGCCAGATTTATTTAGCGAAAGCTTGCCATTGTCTTCCTTTGATGCTGAGAGGGTGGCACTTGCCCAAGGTCCCTATTGTGACATACGATATGACGGGGCACTGGTGCCTGGTGAATATTTAGGCAGGGAAACATCCTCTGTCCCACCCCAGAGGCCAAAGGAGGGCTGCCCCTCCCCAAGGTTTGCCAATTTACCATCTTTGGCACACACACAAAAAGGATTTGGGGACGTGGGCGGTGACGACAGCGGTGACGACGGAAGACCTACACCCTACACACACTCTCTGATGGGAGCAGATGCCAGCCATGAGAAAGCTCAGGACCCCAACAGCAGCTTCTCCTCCTTGCAGCCCTTCTCCAGTTTCAAGACGTCCGCAACCAGGACTCGCCCCAAGGGCCCGGCCGTGGGGATTGACTTGGGCACGACGTACTCCTGCGTCGCAGTCTGCCAGAATGGGAAAGTGGACCTCGTCACCAACAGCCACAGCAGCCGGACCACCCCGAGCTGCGTGGCCTTCACCGACCGGGAACGGCTGGTGGGAGAACCAGGAGAGACCCAAGTTGGTCTCGACCCGGAGAATACAGTCTCCTGTGCCAAGCGATTGATGGGTCGCAGATATGAGGACCCCTCCGTCCAGTCCGAGCTGAAGAATTTCCCCTTCCGAATCGTTGAGAGCAGCCACGGTGGGAAAGTCAAGGTCCAAGTGATGGAAAAAGGCTTGGAGAAGTCCTTCTACCCCGAGGAAGTCTCTGCCATGGTTCTCTCCAGGCTGAAGCAGCTGGCCGAAGGCTATCTGGGCCGCCCGGTCACCCAGGCCGTCATCACTGTCCCAGCCTACTTCAACGATGCCCAGCGGCAAGCCACCATAGATGCCGGAGTCATTGCTGGACTCGAGGTCTTGAGGTTGATCAACGAGCCTGCGGCGGCCGCCATTGCGTACGGGATGAACGACGGCAACAAGAGCGTCGCAAAGCAAAATGTCCTCGTTTTCGATTTGGGCGGAGGGACCTTTGACGTCTCCGTCCTCACAGTCCAGAGCGGGGTCTTTGAAGTGTTGGCCACGACGGGGGACACCCACTTGGGGGGTGAGGATTTCGACCGGAGGTTGGCGGACCACCTCGCCCAGGAGTTCCAGAAACAACACAACGAAGACCTCCGCCAAAGCAAGAAGGCAATGCAGAGGCTGAAAGTCGCCTGCGAGAAGGCCAAGCGGACCTTGAGCTCCCACGCCACCGCCGTCGTCTCCGTGGACTCCCTCTACAAGGGTATTGATTTCCAAACAACCGTCACCAGGGCCACCTTTGAAGACCTCTGTTGTGACCTCTTCCAGGCCACAATTGTTCACGTGACTACGGCCCTGGAGGACGCTGGGCTGAAGAAGACCGACATGGACGAAGTGGTCCTGGTTGGGGGTTCAACCCGCATCCCTATGATCCAACGGCTCTTATCTCAATTCTTTGAGGGCAAGGCCTTGTGTAAAAGCATCAACCCAGACGAAGCCATAGCTCAAGGGGCGGCCATCCAAGCCGCTGTCTTGACCGGCCACCGGTACGAGAATCTGCAGAACCTCCTACTCTTGGACGTGACGCCGGTTTCTTTGGGTCTGGAGACAGTCGGGGGCGTGATGGACGTCGTGGTCAAGCGCAACTCCCCCATCCCCACCAAGGAGACGCGGAACTTCTCCACCACGGAGGACAACCAACGCAGCCTTTTCTTGCAAGTCTACGAAGGCGAGCGGACCTTGACCAAACACAACCGGCTCCTGGGGACGTTGACGCTGGGCGGCCTCCAGCCAGCCCCACGTTGCGTGCCGGTCATCGTAGTCACCTTCCAAGTGGACCACAACAACATCCTGACCGTCTCTGCCGCGGAGAGGAACACAGGCCACACCACCCAGCTCACGGTCACGGACACACGAGGTCGGCTGGACCAGGAGGAGGTCGAGCGGATCGTCCGCGAGGAGGAAGCCTACCGGGCCCAAGAGAAGGCCGAACAAGAGAAGCTGGAAGCCTTGAACTCCTTGGAGTCCAGCACCTTCCAGCTGAAGCGGGTGGCGGTAGCGGAGAAGTCCTTGGACAGTCGGGCCAAGAGGCGGGTGCTGGAGTTGTGCGAAGAGACGGCGGCCTGGATGGAGGGCAACCGGCACGCTCCGAAGAAGGACTACGAAGAGCGGAAGAGGGAGCTGGAGGACGTCTGCTATTCCGTCATCACCCATTTCAGCACAGAGGGAGACGGGCCTTAAAAAATATGTGTGTCTTCTGGGGAAGGGTCCACGTTTCTGGGTAGGGTATGACGACACATTAAAAGAAAAACCAGGAAGTAAGGAGACACAAAAGATGTCTATTTATACTATATTCCAGATGTGGTCTGACCCACATCCCTATGATCCAACAGCTCTTGTCTCAATATGTCAGTCTACATTGTGTCATACCGTGTTTTTGTGTCAGTAAAAATAATAATAATAATATATTATTATATAATCTATATATATAAAGGAAGAGCCGTCATGTGAAGACTACGTCAAACAGAGAAACCTTACAACGCAGAAACACAAAACTTGCCAACAGAAATAGGCCTCAAGCAAGGTATGTTTGTAGCAAAGAAACTTCCCCAAACCTAAAAGGCCCCCAAAACAACGAGTAAAAATAAAACTACATTTCCCAGCATCCTCCGGGGCTGCCAAAGACTCTCCCAGCCTCTACATTCTGACAACATGATTGGCTGCCAATAAGGGCGGATTTGCATAACTGCTGTACTGGCCAGCCAACATGAACATTCCAACCCATAACAAACTGTCAGACTCCTAAATAGGGCACAGCAACGCGTGCCGGGTACAGCTAGTAATTATTATATATTACTAGCTTGGGGACCCGGCGGTGCCCGGGTTATTTGAGGAAGGCATTGTGTGCCAAGGTTGGTCCTTATCAGATGTTTATGTGGCTCGCAGTGGTCTCAGGAACTCAGTGAAGGTACTACAAGTCCCATCGGCCATGGTCCACCCCCCTCCAACCTGCGCCAGGATGTAGAGTGGGTCATGGGGGCTCTGTGTGTCACGTTTGGTCTTGATCATTCATAGGATGAGGGTTGCAGTGGTCTCGGAAGGTGAGTGAAGGTACTTCAAGTCCCATCATCTGTGGTCCATCCTCCTTGAAACATCACCAGGGTGTAGAGTGGGTCAAGGGGGCTCTGTGTGCCAAGTTTGGTCTGCATTGGTCATTTGATGAGGGTCGCAGTGGTTTCAGTAAGTGAGTGAAGGTACTGCAGATCCCATCATCCATGGACCATCCCCTTAGAACAGCCTCAGGATGTAGAGTGGGTCATGAGTATTCTGTGTGCCCAGTTTGGGCCTGGTCTGTGATTTGTAGGGGCTACAATGTTCTGTAGGAAATGAATCGGGTGAAGGTATTGGAAATCCCATCATTTGTGGGCCATCCTGCCATAAACCACACCAGGTTGTAAAGTGGGCCATTGGGCCTCTGTGTGCCAAGTTTGGTCCTGATTCGTCATTGGTGTGGGCCACAGTGCTCTAAGGAAGTGAATTAAAGTACTGCAAGTCCCATCATCCATGGCCCATCCTCCCTCAAACTGCACCAGGATGTAGGGTGCATCTTGGGGGTGTCTGTGTGCCAAGTTTGGTCTTGGTCTGTCATTGTTGGGGACCTAGTCAGGGAAATCAAGTTGAGGAAGCCTAACAATATCCCATGACCTGAGCCTTGCTGTCAATTTTGGGCCTGGTCTGTGATTTATAGGGGCTACAGTGTTGTTTGGGAAGTGAATGAGGTGAAGGTACTGCAAATCCCATCATTCATGGCCCATCATGCCCTAAACCACACCAGGTTGTGAAGTGGGCCACTCATGACCTTCTTGGTCAGTAGAGATCTTATGCAGCTGACTCCCGGCCAGCTGCGCCACATTCCCGGTGCTTCCCCTCACATACTTATACATAGCTATCATGTCTCTTCTCAGCCTTCTCTTCTTCAGGCTAAACATACCCAGCTCTTTAAGCCGCTCCTCATAGGGCTTGTTCTCCAGACCCTTGATCATTTTAGTCGCCCCCTCTTGTGGACACATTCCAGCTTGTCAACATCTCTCTTCAGTTGTGGTGCCCAGAATAGGTGTGATGTACCCAAGGCACAATACAGGGGTAGCATGGCTTCCCTGGATCTTGAATTTTGATGCCCAGAATCGGGACACAGGGTTATTCCGAGTCAGATCTTCAAATAGCACCTTTTGTATCCCTATCTTAACACCAACAACAACAACATTTTAGTTACTGTATATACTCGAGTATAAGCCTGGTTTTTCAGCCCCTTTTTTAGGCTGAAAAAGTTCCCCTCGACTTATACTCGAGTCAAAGTTATTGATTATTTTACTCTGTTATTATTGTTATTATTATTACATTTATTATTTTACTCTATTATTATTACATTTATTATTTTATTATATTACTGTTATGCATTCCAATTATTTTACTCTTTTATTACTATTGTTATTACATTTATTATTTTACTCTATTATTGTTGTTCTTATTACATTTATTATTTTATTATAGTACTGTTATGCATTTCCATTATTTTACTCTGTTATTATTATTATTACATTTATTATTTTACTTTATTATTGTTCTTATTACATTTATTATTTTATTATATTACTGTTATGCATTTCCATTATTTTACTCTGTTATTATTATTATTATTACATTTATTATTTTACTTTATTATTGTTGTTCTTATTACATTTATTATTTTATTATATTACTGTTATGCATTCCAATTATTTTACTCTTTTATTACTATTGTTATTACATTTATTATTTTACTCTATTATTGTTGTTATTACATTTATTATTTTATTATAGTACTGTTATGCATTTCCGTTATTTTACTCTGTTATTATTATTATTACATTTATTATTTTATATGTAATACATATAATATATTTTTAAACTGAATTCAACTAAATGTGAGTCTATACGTACATACGGTGAGGAAAGGATTCCCCCGGAAGAATGAGGGGACACATCAGACCTGGCTCTGCAAAAGGCACGCTCAGGACTCTGGGAAGGAAGAGAAGGCGGAAAGAAGGAAGGGGGAAAGACAGAGGAAATAAAGGAGGGAGGGGGAGAGGAAGAAAGAAAAGAAGAACGAAATACGGAAAAGGAAGAAAAGAAAAGCAGGAGAGAGACAAGAAGGGGAAGCGAAGGAAGGAAATGGGAAGGGAGGAAAGGAAAGGGTGGGGGAAAGAAAGGAAAGGGAGTGAGGAAAAAGTAAATAATGAAGGGAAAAGAAGAAAAGAAAGAAGGGGGAGAGAGGGAAGTGAAAAGAAAGGAAGGAGAAGGAAAGGAAGACTTGGGAGGAAAGAATAGAAGAGGAAGGAAGGACGGAAGGAAGAGAGAGGGAGGGAGAATGGAGGAAAGAGAAGGAAAGGGTGAAGGGAGAAAGGAAGGAAGAGGAAGGAAGAGGGAGAATGGAAAGGAAGAAGGAAGGGGAGAGAGGGAAGGAGAGAGAGGGAAGGAGAGAAGGAAAGAGTGAAGGGGAGGAAGGAAGGAAGGAAGGAAGGAAGAGGGACAATGGAGGAAAGAAGGAAGGGGAGAGAGGGAGGAAAAGGAAGGAGAGAATGGAGGAAAGAAGGAAGGGAAGAGAATGGAGGAAAGAAGGAAGGGGAGAGAGGGAAGGAGAGAGAGGGAAGGAGAGAAGGAAAGAGTGAAGGGAAGGAAGGAAGGAAGGAAGAGGGACAATGGAGGAAAGAAGGAAGGGGAGAGAGGGAGGGAAAAGGAAGGAGAGAAGGAGAAGGAAACAGTGAATGAAGAGGAAGGAAAGAAGAGAATGGAGGAAAGAAGGAAGGGGAGAGAGGGAAGGAGAGAGAGGGAAGGAGAGAAGGAAAGAGTGAAGGGGAGGAAGGAAGGAAGGAAGAGGGACAATGGAGGAAAGAAGGAAGGAGAGAGAGGGAGGGAAAAGGAAGGAGAGAAGGAGAAGGAAACGGTGAAGGAAGAGAAAGGAAGGAAGGAAGGGAGAGAATAGAGGAAAAAAGGAAGGGGAGAGAGGGAGGGAAAAGGAAGGAAAGAGAACAAAAGGAGAAAGGGGAGAAAGGAAGGAAGAGGGAGAATGGAGGAAAGAAAGGGGAGAGAGGGACGGAAAAGGAAGGAGAGAAGGAAACGGTGAAGGAAAAAGAAGGAAGAGGGAGAATGGAGGAAAGAAAGGGGAGAGAGGGGCGGAAAAGGAAGGAGAGAAGGAAACGGTGAAGGAAAAAGAAGGAAGAGGGAGAATGGAGGAAAGAAAGGGGAGAGAGGGACGGAAAAGGAAGGAGAGAAGGAAACGGTGAAGGAAAAAGAAGGAAGAGGGAGAATGGAGGAAAGAAAGGGGAGAGAGGGACGGAAAAGGAAGGAGAGAAGGAAACGGTGAAGGAAAAAAGAAGGAAGAGGGAGAATGGAGGAAAGAGAGGGGAGAGAGGGACGGAAAAGGAAGGAGAGAAGGAAACGGTGAAGGAAAAAGAAGGAAGAGGGAGAATGGAGTAAAGAAGGAAGGGGAGAGAGGGAGGGAAAAGGAAGGAGAGAAGGAGAAAGAAACGGTGAAGGAAGAGAAAGGAAGGAAGGATGAGGGAGAATGGAGGAAAAAAGGAAGGGGAGAGAGGGAAAAGGAAGGAGAGAAGGATAGAATGGGCTGCTCTGGAGAGCCAGATGCAATCATGAAAAGAGCCACATCTGGCTCCCGAGCCATAGGTTCCTGACCCCTGCCTTAATGTACGCATACATTTGACACCGAACTCCAAAACTCTGGACGATCTTCCCTTGGTCAACTCGCAAGGTTGGCGTTAGTTATGGGATTTCTTGGGATCCCAGTCCCTGATCCCCTTGGCGCGAGGGAGGCCCCGGGAGGGCCGCGAGAGAGGATCGCACACAAGCCGGCCCCTTCTACGCCAAGACTCGGTTTCCTATAAACCACAAATTATCACACTTCTTCTGCATAATTGGCTTTAATCGCCGTGAAGTCATTTGATTTCCCTGTACCGCGATTTGGCTTTAATTAATGGCCGCTTACGGGAAAGGAAAAGGGTGGGGATTTTTATATATCCCCCCCCCCCCCCGATCTCCCTCCCTCTCCTTCTTTTCTTCTTGGCCTTCGAGAAGATGAATAACATTTGGAGATGCGGCTGGTTGGAAATATGGCTAGTTGGAAATCCTCCAAGAGAGTTGGGTTGGTGTGGTGTGTGTGTGTGTGTGTGTGTGTGTGTGTGTCCTTCGGATGGCAACCAAGGCAAATGGAAAGGAGGGAGGAATGGAAAGGTGGGCAGGAATTAGAGCAAAAGGATTTTGGTTCCCCCAACTCATCCAACAAATGGCATTTCTATTATTATTAATATTATTATTATATTTAATAATAATAATTTCTCTCTCTCGGCATTACTTCACGAACGAAGATTCAGGAAGGACTCATCCCACGCTTTTTACAAGCGCGTTGATGACTAAAAAGGCCAATCTGAGATAGGCAAGTCCGGTTGCAGAAAGCACAGCAGAAAGGTGATGTTGTTTTCAAGTTGCGGTTCTTTCTGCGTTGTCGAGACCCGTTCGGCGTGCCTTCTCAAAAGAGGCCGCAGCATTGTGGATAGTGCGTCTCCATGCCTCCTGACGTGAGGCCAGGGTGGACCATTGTTGATTCCACCTGAAGCTTGGAAACAGGGAGGTCATGTACTCCATGCTAAATTCCACGAGCTCCTTGTGAGTTGCTGGGAAAAAGGTGAACTGCCATCAGATCTCCGAGATGCAGTGTAGCACTGTGGATGGTGCGTCTCCATACCTCCCGATGTGAGGCCAGGGTGGACCATTGTTGATTCCACCTGAAGCTTGGAAACAGGGAGATCATGTACTCCATGCTAAATTCCACGAGCTCCTTGTGAGTTGCTGGGGAAAAGGTGAACTGCCATCAGATCTCCAAGATGCAGTGTAGCACTGTGGAGAGTGCGTCTCCACGCCTCCCGATGTGAGGCCAGGGTGGACCATTGTTGATTCCACCTGAAGCTTGGAAACAGGGAGGTCATGTACTCCATGCTAAATTCCACGAGCTCCTTGTGAGTTGCTGGGAAAAAGGTGAACTGCCATCAGATCTCCGAGATGCAGTGTAGCACTGTGGATGGTGCGTCTCCAAACCTCCCGATGTGAGGCCAGGGTGGACCATTGTTGATTCCACCTGAAGCGTGGAAACAGGGAGGTCATGTACTCCATGCTAAATTCCACGAGCTCCTTGTGAGTTGCTGGGGAAAAGGTGAACTGCCATCAGATCTCCAAGATGCAGTGTAGCACTGTGGAGAGTGCGTCTCCACGCCTCCCGATGTGAGGCCAGGGTGGACCATTGTTGGTGATCAATCTGGCCGAGCCTGAGATGTTGTTTCAGGGAGTCCTTGTCTCTCTTTTTGGGGGCGCCTCTCTTGCGCTGACCAATGGCGAGTTCACCGTAGAGTAGTATCTTTGGGAGGCGGTGGTCCTCCATCCTAGAGACGTGCCCTGCCCAGCACAGCTGTGTTCTCAATAGCATGGCCTCAACGCTGGTGATCCCTGCTTGCTCAAGGACAACAACATTCGTCACATAGTCAGTCCAGTGTACATTTAGGATTGTGTGAAGACAGCGCTGATGAAAGCGTTCGAGGAGTCGTAGGTGTTGGGGATAGGTGACCCATGTTTCAGATCCATAGAGAAGAATAGACAGTAAGATAGCTCTGTACACACTGATTTTGGTGCTTTGCCTCGGGTGTTTGTTGCTCCAGACTCTTTTGTGAAGCCTTCTGAATGCACTCTATGTCATTGCTAATCTGTGATCTATCTGTTTGTCAATCTTGGCGTCTGAAGAGATGATGCTTCCCAGGGAGGTGAACTGCTGAACGGACTTAAGCACGGGTGTGCCTATGCTGACGTGGGGATGGTGGTGTTCTTCCTGTGGTGCGGGCTGGTAAAGGACTTCCGTTTTCTTCAGGCTGACTTCCAGCCCAAACAGCTCTGCAGCTGTTGCAAAGCAGGATGTGAGGCGCTGCAGGGCTGCTTCTGAATGGGCGACAAGGGCAGCATCGTCGGCAAAAAGCAGCTCACAGACTAGATAGTTTAGAGTCTTAGTGCGAGCCCTCAGACAGCTTAACTTGAACAAGCTACCATCAGTACGATAGTGTATATATATGCCGTCTTCTTCTTCGAGGTCTGCCGTAGCCCTTTGGAATAATTTGCAAAGGAATAATAATAATGATAATAACGCCGGGACTGTGGCACAGCTGTCTGGGAATCAGCTGCATTAAGATTACTACTGACCAAAAGGTCATGAGTTCGAAGCCAGCCCTGGTCGGAGTGAGCTCCCGACCAAAGTTGTATAGCTTGTTGTCGACCTTTGCAGCCCAAAAGATAGTTGCATCTCTCAAATAGGAAATTTAGGTACCACTTTGTGCAGAGGCTAATTTATCTGATTTATGGGGCCATAAAAATCTCCAGGAAGTATGCAAAGAATGAGGAAGCGACAGCTCCCCTGGTGGCCAGAAACTGGAATGTTAAATAGCCTCTGAGTGTCTGTCTATATATGTTGTGTGTCTATGGCACTGAATGTTTGCCATGGATATGTACATTGTAATCCGCCCTGAGTCCCCTGCGGGGTGAGAAGGGCGGAA
Source organism: Anolis apletophallus (assembly GCA_030556195.1). Taxonomy (NCBI): domain Eukaryota; kingdom Metazoa; phylum Chordata; class Lepidosauria; order Squamata; family Anolidae; genus Anolis; species Anolis apletophallus. The sequence goes on from JARBWK010000019.1 coordinate 13,623,480, forward strand.
TATTAATACTGTAAATAAATAAATAAATAAATAAATAAATAAATAAATAAATAAATAAATAAATAAATAACACAAGAAGATGAATACTCAGCAAACAAGCTCGCTGTGTGATGTATCGGCGAATAATGCGTGCTGATGACAGTAGGGTGGCCTTTTGCAGCTAACAGGTGGTAATTTTGCCAGCGCCAATTGTGCTTAAGTGCAGGCCAAGGTCTTGAGGAACTGCACCCAGTGTGCCAATCACCACTGGGACCACCTTTACTGTCTTGTGCCAGAATTATTATTATTATTATTATTACTATTATTATTATTAGAGGTTCTGATTTGTAATAGCATTTCATAACAGTGCGGTTTTCTGGCATTGTGTATTATTATTATTATTACTATTACTATCTTTATACCCTGCCTTTCTCCCCGTGGGGACTCAAAGCGGTTAACAATCCACATTAATTTCTGGGCTGTCTGGCCATGTTCCGGAAGCATTCTCTTCTGACGTTTCGCCTGCATCTCTGGCAAGCATCCTCACAACCTCTGAATTGAACCAAACTTGGCACACTTCCATGACAAAGAGAAAATACTGGCAGGGTTTGGTGGGCATTGACCTTGAGTTTGGGAGTTGTAGTCCACCTACATCCAGGGAGCACTGCGGACTCAAACAATGACGGATCTGGTCCAAACTTGGCATGAATACTCAATTTGTCTAAATGTGGACACCGGTGGAGTTTGGGGAAATAGACCTTGACATTTGGGAGTTGTAGTTGCGGGGATTTATAGTTCGCCTACAATCAAAGAGCATTCTGAACCCCACCAATGATAGAACTGGGCCAAACTTCCCACACAGAACCCCCAGGAGGCAAGAGGAGGTCTCTACTTGGGGAAAGGGAGGCGGGTCTTCCCAATGCATGGAGAGGGAGGGACCAAGTAGACATTGGGTAGGGAGGGGGGTTGTTTGTAATTTTGTGCCTTTATAGAGGTAGGTTTCTTAAGGTTTTTATACTTCAACACACTAGACTCTCCCCCCTCCCCTCCTGGAGGTCCAAACTTGGCGTGAATACTCAATATGTCTAAATGTGGACACCGGTGGAGTTTGGGGAAATAGACCTTGACATTTGGGAGTTGTAGTTGCTGGGATTTATAGTTCGCCTACAATCAAAGAGCACTCTGGACTCCACCAGCGATGGAATTGAACCAAACTTGATATACAGAACTCCCACGACCAACAGAAAGTACTGGAAGGGTTTGGTGGGCATTGAGATTGAGTTTGGGAGTTGTAGTCCACCTACATCGAGAGAGAGAGAGAGAGAGAGAGAGAGAGAGAGAGAGAGAGAGAGTCATCTCCATGCGTTGCAGTTTTGTTTCAACATATATTTTTTTGGTCCGTGAACTGTGCCCCCCTTGGCTTACGGCCCTAGGCCATGGCCTAGGTTGGCCTTATGGGTAATCCGGGCCTGACCAAACTTGGCACGAATACTCAATATGTCTAAATGCGAACACTGGTGGAGTTTGGGGAAATAGACCTTGACATTTGGGAGTTGTAGTTGCTGGGATGTATAGTTCGCCTACAACCAAAGAGCACTCTGGACTCCACCAGCGATGGAATTGAACCAAACTTGATATACAGAACTCCCACGACCAACAGAAAGTACTGGAAGGGTTTGGTGGGCATTGAGATTGAGTTTGGGAGTTGTAGTCCACCTACATCGAGAGAGAGAGAGAGAGAGAGAGAGAGAGAGAGAGAGAGTCATCTCCATGCGTTGCAGTTTTGTTTCAACATATATTTTTTGGTCTGTGAACTGCGCCCCCCTCGGCTTACGGCCCTAGGCTATGGCCTAGGTTGGCCTTATGGGTAATCCGGGCCTGACCAAACTTGGCACGAATTGAACCAAACTTGATATACAGAACTCCCACGACCAACAGAACCCCCAGGAGGCAATAGGAGGTCTCTACTTGGGGAAACAGAGGGGGGTCTTCCCAATGTATGGAGAGGGAGAGACCAAGTAGACATCGGGTAGGGAGGGGGGTTGTTTGTAATTTGTTGCCTTTATAGAGGTAGGTTTCTTAAGGTTTTTATACTTCAACACACTAGACTCTCCCCCCTCCCCTCCTGGAGGTCCAAACTTGGCATGAATACTCAATATGTCTAAATGCGAACACTGGTGGAGTTTGGGGAAATAGACCTTGACATTTGGGAGTTGTAGTTGCTGGGATTTATAGTTCACCTACAGTCATGCCGCACCCCAACAAACGAAAGAATTGGGCCAAACTTCCCACACAGAAGCCCCATGGCCATCGGAAAATGTGTTTTCCGTCATCTTTGGCGACCCCTGTTGCGACCCCCAGATTGAGAAGCACTGAGATGAAACAATCGAAGGTTTGCAAGAGAATGACTTGGTTCGAAACTCCTTGGGAAAGCCAAAGCGAGGGCGAACGTGTCTGCCGGCTTCTTCGTCTTTCTCCAAAATGAATCTTTCCTCGACAAGGGGTCGCTCGAGGTGACCTCTCTCCCTCTCCCGACGAGCTAATTTGCAATCCTGGCATTCAGAGAACGGGGTCCAAGGGTAGGGGAGGAAATATATGATATCTCCCAACCACCGTCAGATCCATTGGCGGGCTCCGATTCATCATAGCATAAGAGACAGAAGGAGGGAAAAGGTGGAAAATAGAGAAGGAGGGAGAGAGAAAAGAGAGGTGGGGGAGGCCTGCCTTAGCCAGAGAGGCCTAGGAAAGATGGGAGGTCGCCCTCCTCTCGTCTAACCCCGGTTTTTAATTGGGTTCATGTTGAACAACAGCCTTGTCAACAGAAACAAGGCCGAAAGAGAAACCCCGAGTAGGTGGATAAAGGGATTGTTCTGGGTGGGCAAAGGAAAACAGGTTTTCTTTTCTTTTCTTCGCTCTCTCTCTCTCTCTCTCTCACTTTTTCTCCCCAGTGAGTTGCTTAGCGACGGGAATATGCAAAAACCTTGCTCCGGGCACCCGTCGGGCCCCCAAGACACCAAGTGGCATGTTTAGATGGTGGCAATCAGGGGCGGTCTTTCCATTAGGCCGGGTAAGCGGCTGTGTAGGGCGACACTTCCTGGGAGGGGCGTCGCCACCTGGGAGGGGTCGCCACCTGGGAGGGGCATCGCCATCTGGGAGGGGCGTCGCCACCTGGGAGGGGCGTCGCCACCTGGGAGGGGCGCTCCGCAGCCTGCCGGGCTGGAGGCGTGGTCGGGAGCCAGTGCAGCTCGCGCCGCGCCTCCGGGCTAGAGCCTCCCGCCCGGCGGCATGGCCACGCCCGCCGGCTGCGGAGGCGGGCGCGTGTACTGGCTCCCGACCACGCCTCCAGTCTGGAGGCGTGGTCAGGAGCCAGTGCGGCTCACCCCACGCCTCTGCAGCCGGCCGCGTGGCCGCGTCCCGAGCTGGAGGCTCCAGCCCAGCGGCATGGCCAAGCCCGCCGGCTGCGGAGGCGCAGTGCGCACTGGCTCTCGACCACGCCTCCAGGCCCGGCGCGCACTGGCTCCCGACCACGCCTCCAGCCTGGAGGCGTGGTCAGGAGCCAGTGAGGCCCGCTGCGGAGGCGCGGCGAGCACTGACTGACTGACTGACTGACTTTATTATTTCTGAGTCGCCCTCCACGTTAGTGCTCCGGCGACTTACACACAGCAATTCAACAGTTAAAATATTAAAATATTAAAATTAGATTAAACTAGTCAGGGGTTAAATGCGGGAGCCAGGCTCAGGTAGTTGAGTTCCTGGTTCTTCACTGGCTCCCGACCACACCTCCAGCACGGCAGCGCGACCACGCCGCCGGGCTGGAGGCGTGGTCGGGAGCCAGTGCACGCCACCGGGCTGGACACGCCCGCGTATGCGTGAATCTCCACGGGGGCGCGGCCGGGAGCCACCGGGGGGGCCAAATAATATTCGCTTACCCCCCCGGGAGAGGTCAGGTCGCCCCTGGTGGCAATGCGCACTTGGGTTGGCATCGCCGCACCAATCGATGGATCCAAAGGGAGGGATGGACGGAAACACACCTGCAATCCAATTATGTTATGTAATCACATGACACGGTCAGTGTTGTTGCACATAATGCAGTTCGGTGCATTATTTGGCAGGGTTATAGTTGCCACCTGTCCCGTATTATACGGGACGTCCCGTATTTTTACTCTGAATTGCGTGTCCCATATTTTCAGCTCCTGTTCCATACTGACAGGACAGGACAGGTGGCAGCAGAAGGCGAGGCCGGGCCAGGAGCAGGCCCGGATTACCCATAGGGCCACACTAGGCCATGGCCTATGGGCGCAGGCCTAGGGGGGCACCAGATCAAGGACCAAAAAAAAAGTTCAAGCAAAACCGCAACATGCGGCATGATGACTCTCTCTCTGTGTCTCTCGGGGGAGGACGGGGGAGAGCGCTGGGAGGGGGTGGGGGAGGGGAAAGGCGCCCCCCCTCACCAAGGAAGGAGGGCATGAGGATGATGAGGCGGAGGGAAGCCCCGCCCCCAGGGCCGCTGGCGCCTGCGGGCATTTGCGCACAGTAGGAGGGCGCCTCTGCCTCCTCCTCCACCGTGTTCCTGGGTGCCACGCATGGGCGGCAGCGGCACCGGGTGCTTCTTTTCTTTCCTCCTCCTCCTCGGGAGGAGGAAGGAAGGGAAACCCCCGTTGCCGCTGCCGCCCATGCGCGGCACCCAGGCACACAGCGGAGGAGGCAGAGAGGCGCCCTCCTGCCACGCGACCATGCCCGCCAGCGGCTCCAGGGGCCGGGCTTTCCTCCACCTCGTCATCCTCCTCGCGCCCCAAGAAGGAGGGCGGGGCAAGGAGGATGACGCGGAGGGAAGCCCCGCCCCCGGGCTGCTGCCGTGCGTACCCAGCAGCGCCCCGGGGGCGGGGCTTCCAAAGTGTGGCCTAGGGCGCCAAAAGTTAATCTGGGCCTGGCCAGGAGTGAGGAAGGAATCAAAGTGGCCAATTGAAACAGTCACGCCTACCGACAACAGACAAGAGCTCTTTTTCCCTCCTTGGACATTATTCCACAGATATATAAGCCCCACTTGCCTACTTTCCAACAGACCTCACAACCTCTGAGGATGCCCGCCCAGACTGTTTCTTGCCTGGGGGAATCCTTTGTTGGGAGGTGCATATATCCCACCCAGAACTTCCCAGAGATATGTAAACCCTACTTGCCTACTTTCCAACAGACCTCACCACCTCTGAGGATGCCAGCCTGGCTGCTTCCTGCCTGGGGGAATCCTTTGTTGGGAGGCATATATATCCCACCCAGAACTTCCCAGAGATATGTAAACCCCACTTGCCTACTTTCCAACAGACCTCACCACCTCTGAGGATGCCAGCCTGGCTGCTTCCTGCCTGGGGGAATCCTTTGTTGGGAGGCATATATATCCCACCCAGAACTTCCCAGAGATATGTAAACCCCACTTGCCTAGTTTCCAACAGACCTCACCACCTCTGAGGATGCCAGCCTGGCTGCTTCCTGTCTGGAGGAATCCTTTGTTGGGAGGTGCATATATCCCACCCAGGACATTCCACAGATATATGTTAACCCCACTTGCCTAGTTTCCAACAGACCTCACCACCTCTGAGGATGCCAGCCTGGCTGCTTCCTGTCTGGAGGAATCCTTTGTTGGGAGGTGCATATATCCCACCCAGGACATTCCACAGATATATGTAAACCCCACATGCCTAGTTTCCAACAGACCTCACAACCTCTGAGGATGCCAGCCTGGCTGCTTCCTGTCTGGGGAATCCTTTGTTGGGAGGTGCATATATCCCACCCAGGGCATTCCACAGATATATGTAAACCCCACTTGCCTAGTTTCCAACAGACCTCACCACCTCTGAGGATGCCAGCCTGGCTGCTTCCTGTCTGGAGGAATCCTTTGTTGGGAGGTGCATATATCCCACCCAGGACATTCCACAGATATATGTAAACCCCACTTGCCTAGTTTCCAACAGACCTCACCACCTCTGAGGATGCCAGCCTGGCTGCTTCCTGTCTGGAGGAATCCTTTGTTGGGAGGTGCATATATCCCACCCAGGGCATTCCACAGATATATGTAAACCCCACTTGCCTAGTTTCCAACAGACCTCACAACCTCTGAGGATGCCAGCCTGGCTGCTTCCTGTCTGGGGGAATCCTTTGTTGGGAGGTGCATATATCCCACCCAGGACATTCCACAGATATATGTAAACCCCCACATTGCCTAGTTTCCAACAGACCTCACCACCTCTGAGGATGCCAGCCTGGCTGCTTCCTGTCTGGAGGAATCCTTTGTTGGGAGGTGCATATATCCCCCCCAGGGCATTCCACAGATATATGTAAACCCCACTTGCCTAGTTTCCAACAGACCTCACCACCTCTGAGGATGCCAGCCTGGCTGCTTCCTGTCTGGAGGAATCCTTTGTTGGGAGGTGCATATATCCCACCCAGGACATTCCACAGATATATGTAAACCCCACTTGCCTAGTTTCCAACAGACCTCACCACCTCTGAGGATGCCAGCCTGGCTGCTTCCTGTCTGGAGGAATCCTTTGTTGGGAGGTGCATATATCCCACCCAGGAGATTCCATAGATATGTAAACCGCACTTGCCTAGTTTCCAAGAGACCTCACAACCTCTGAGGATGCCAGCCTGGCTGCTTCCTGTCTGGGGGAACAGACCTCACAATCTCTGAGGATGCCAGCCTGGCTGCTTCCTATCCGGGGGAATCCTTTGTTGGGAGGTGCATATATCCCACCCAGGACATTCCACAGATATATGTAAACCCCACTTGCCTAGTTTCCAACAGACCTCACCACCTCTGAGGATGCCAGCCTGGCTGCTTCCTGTCTGGAGGAATCCTTTGTTGGGAGGTGCATATATCCCACCCAGGACATTCCACAGATATATGTAAACCCCACTTGCCTAGTTTCCAACAGACCTCACCACCTCTGAGGATGCCAGCCTGGCTGCTTCCTGTCTGGAGGAATCCTTTGTTGGGAGGTGCATATATCCCCCCAGGACATTCCACAGAGATATGTAAACCCCACTTGCCTAGTTTCCAACAGACCTCACCACCTCTGAGGATGCCAGCCTGGCTGCTTCCTGTCTGGAGGAATCCTTTGTTGGGAGGTGCATATATCCCCCCCCAGGGCATTCCACAGATATATGTAAACCCCACTTGCCTAGTTTCCTACAGACCTCACCACCTCTGAGGATGCCAGCCTGGCTGCTTCCTGTCTGGAGGGAATCCTTTGTTGGGAGGTGCATATATCCCACCCAGGGCATTCCACAGAGATATATAAACCCCACTTGCCTAGTTTCCAACAGACCTCACCACCTCTGAGGATGCCAGCCTGGCTGCTTCTGTCTGGAGGAATCCTTTGGGAGGGATCCCACCCAGGACATTCCATATATATGTAAACCCCACTGCCTATTCCAACAGACCTCACCACCTCTGAGGATGCCAGCCTGGCTGCTTCCTGCCTAGTCCTTTGTTGGGAGGTGCATACCTCCCACCACCTCTGAGGATGCCCCACTTGCCTGGTTTCTTCAGACCTCACCACCTCTGGGATGCCAGCCTTTGTTGCTTCCTGCATATATCCCACCCAGGACCCATTCCACAGATATATGTAAACCCCACTTGCCTAGTTTCCAACAGACCTCACCACCTCTGAGGATGCCAGCCTGGCTGCTTCCTGCCTGGGGAATCCTTTGTTGGGAGGGTGCATATATTGCCTTACCAACAGGACATTCCACAGATATATGTAAACCCCACTTGCCTAGTTTCCAACAGACCTCACCACCTCTGAGGATGCCAGCCTGGCTGCTTCCTGTCCTGAGGCCTAGGCCTCCAACAGACCTCACCACTTCTGAGGATGCCAGCCTGGCTTCTTCCTGCCTTTGTTGGGAGGTGCATATATCCCACCCAGGACATTCCACAGATATATGTAAACCCCACTTGCCTAGTTTCCAACAGACCTCACCACCTCTGAGGATGCCAGCCTGGCTGCTTCCTGGCTGGTGGAATCCTTTGTTGGGAGGCTTATATATCCCACCATTCCAGACATTCCCAGAGATATATAAACCCCACTTGCCTAGTTTCCAACAGACCTCACCACCTCTGAGGATGCCAGCCTGGCTGATTCCTGCCTGGGGGAATCCTTTGTTGGGAGGCATATATATCCCACTCAGGGCATTCCACAGATATATGTAAACCCCACTTGCCTAGTTTCCAACAGACCTCACCACCTCTGAGGATGCCAGCCTGGCTGCTTCCTGTCTGGAGGAATCCTTTGTTGGGAGGCATATATATCCCACCCAGAACGTCCCACAGATATATGTAAACCCCACTTGCCTAGTTTCCAACAGACCTCACCACCTCTGAGGATGCCAGCCTGGCTGCTTCCTGCCTGGGGGAATCCTTTGTTGGGAGGTGCATATATCCCACCCAGGACATTCCACAGATATATGTAAACCCCACTTGCCTAGTTTCCAACAGACCTCACCACCTCTGAGGATGCCAGCCTGGCTGCTTCCTGTCTGGAGGAATCCTTTGTTGGGAGGTGCATATATCCCACCCAGGACATTCCACAGATATATGTAAACCCCACTTGCCTAGTTTCCAACAGACCTCACCACCTCTGAGGATGCCAGCCTGGCTGCTTCCTGTCTGGAGGAATCCTTTGTTGGGAGGTGCATATATCCCACCCAGGACATTCCACAGATATATGTAAACCCCACTTGCCTAGTTTCCAACAGACCTCACCACCTCTGAGGATGCCAGCCTGGCTGCTTCCTGTCTGGAGGAATCCTTTGTTGGGAGGTGCATATATCCCACCCAGGACATTCCACAGATATATGTAAACCCCACTTGCCTAGTTTCCAACAGACCTCACAACCTCTGAGGATGCCAGCCTGGCTGCTTCCTGCCTGGGGGAATCCTTTGTTGGGAGGCATATATATCCCACCCAGAAGGTCCCAGAGATATGTAAACCCCACTTGCCTAGTTTCCAACAGACCTCACCACCTCTGAGGATGCCAGCCTGGCTGATTCCTGCCTGGGGGAATCCTTTGTTGGGAGGCATATATATCCCACCCAGAACGTCCCAGAGATATGTAAACCCCACTTGCCTAGTTTCCAACAGACCTCACCACCTCTGAGGATGCCAGCCTGGCTGATTCCTGACTGGGAATCCTTTGTTGGGAGGCATATATATCCCACCCAGAACGTCCCAGAGATATGTAAACCCCACTTGCCTAGTTTCCAACAGACCTCACCACCTCTGAGGATGCCAGCCTGGCTGCTTCCTGCCTGGGGGAATCCTTTGTTGGGAGGCATATATATCCCACCCAGAACGTCCCAGAGATATGTAAACCCCACTTGCCTAGTTTCCAACAGACCTCACCACCTCTGAGGATGCCAGCCTGGCTGCTTCCTGCCTGGGGGAATCCTTTGTTGGGAGGTGCATACATCCCACCCGGGACATTCCACAGATATATGTAAACCCCACTTGCCTAGTTTCCAACAGACCTCACCACCTCTGAGGATGCCAGCCTGGCTGCTTCCTGCCTGGGGGAATCCTTTGTTGGGAGGTGCATACATCCCACCCGGGACATTCCACAGATATATGTAAACCCCTCTTGCCTAGTTTCCAACAGACCTCACCACCTCTGAGGATGCCAGCCTGGCTGCTTCCTGTCTGGAGGAATCCTTTGTTGGGAGGTGCATATATCCCACCCAGGACATTCCACAGATATATGTAAACCCCACTTGCCTAGTTTCCAACAGACCTCACCACCTCTGAGGATGCCAGCCTGGCTGCTTCCTGTCTGGAGGAATCCTTTGTTGGGAGGTGCATATATCCCACCCAGGACATTCCACAGATATATGTAAACCCCACTTGCCTAGTTTCCAACAGACCTCACCACCTCTGAGGATGCCAGCCTGGCTTCTTCCTGTCTGGAGGAATCCTTTGTTGGGAGGTGCATATATCCCACCCAGGACATTCCACAGATATATGTAAACCCCACTTGCCTAGTTTCCAACAGACCTCACCACCTCTGAGGATGCCAGCCTGGCTGCTTCCTGTCTGGAGGAATCCTTTGTTGGGAGGTGCATACATCCCACCCGGGACATTCCACAGATATGCAAACCCCACTACGGCATACTTAGAAAATTATCGTCCACATAAGAAAAGAAGCGAAGGGGAGAGCAACACCCTGACTACCAATGAGGGAGATAGTTTGTTTGGTGCATGATTTGGCGTTGGTGTTCCATCTGAATTGGGGATTCTGGGACTCGTCATCCCCAAGAGAGGACAATTCCGCAGACCTCTTGCCATAGACCAGTGTTTCCCAACCAGTGTGCCGTGAGCGATCCTCAGGTGTGCCGTGGGAAATGGGAACCTCCAGTACCCTTTCTTCCCCCTCCTGCCAAACACTTTTTCTTCTCCACTCGGGCTCCCTTCTTCCCAGCCTCGCTCTGCTCGCTTTGCCTCACTTTGCTCTGGGGCGGGTCTGCGCAGTAGCGCCCGCACGGGTCACGTCTTCCTCCCTCCCCCTCCTCTCCTGAACACGCTCACGCTGCCCCCTCGGATCAAAATGGCGGCAGAAGCGGCAGTGTAGAAGAAAAAGTAAGTGTTGGGCAGGAGGGGGAAGAAAGGGCGCGAAGGGGAAGGGGAGGAAGAGGTCTCTGTCGAAAGCTGGCATGGGCAAACTTGGACCTTCCAGGTGTTTTGGACTCCAACTCCCACCATTCCTAGCAGCCTCAGGCCCTTTTCCTTTTTCCCCCTCAGCCACTTAAGCAGGAAAGGGCCTCAGGCTGTTAGGAATGGTGGGAGTTGGAGTCCAAAGCACCCAGATGGCCGAAGTTTTCCCATGCCTGTTTGAGGGACCTTAAAGTGGTGAGCCTCCTTCCAACATTGTGATTCTGGATAGAAAACAAACAACAACATAACATAACATTGTTTGAGTCTGGGTGTAAGTGAACTACAACTTCCAAACTCAAGGTCAATTCCCAAGCAAACCCTTTCAGTACTTTCTGTTGGTAATGAGAGTTCAATATGCCAAGTTTGGTTGCATTCCGTTGTTGCAAGAGTTCAGGACGCTCTTTGATTGTGTGTTAACTGTGAATCCCAGAAACTGTAACTCCCAAATGTCAAGGTCTATTTTCCCCAAACTCCATCTGTGTTCACATTTGGGCGTATTGAGTATTCATGGCAAGTTTGGTCCTGATCCAACATTGTTTCAGTCCACAGTGCTCTCTGGATAGAGGTGAACTACAACTCCAAAACCCAAGGTCAGTGCCCACCAAACTCTTATAGCATTTTCTCTTGGTTATGGGAGTTCTGTGTGGGGAGTTTGTGTCTTTCTGCCATTCCTGCCAGGATATCTATGTTGTGTTCATCGAAACAGGCCCAGATTTCACACTGAGCGTATAAATACATTTCAAAACATATTAACTATATGTATGACTGTGTTAGAGTGTCGTTTTGTGTCATTTTGGTTGGTGGTGTGCCCCAGGATTTTGTCAATGTAAAAAAGGTGCCGCGGCTCAAAAAAGGTTGAAAAACACTGCCATAAACAATCCCTCAAAGAAAGCAAATAGGTACAACAGATTGTATCCCTGAAAGCAATGATGTTTCCAAGGGCGCTCTTCTACTTTCTTTGAAAGCTGAGCTTTTGTGTCCTTCTTGCCGCCTCGTGCTTCCAAATTCTCCCATTTCTGTCTGACGGAGGAAGAATAAGCTCTTGTCCCCAGCAAAGGCCCGCCGGTGGGACATCCATCACCCTTGAGCCAGCCGTCCCTACCCTTTTCATCTCCCCATCTCCGCGGTGGAATACATCTAGATATATAGATATTTGGAGGGGAAAAAAGTGAAAAATGTACATGATTCTTCACGGGCCGCAACTGGAAATTAGAGAGAGAAGGTTATATCCCCGGGAAGAATGAATCGGGCGCAACTTTAGAAGTCGGATCAAAGTCTCCGAAGCTAGATGTAGGTGAACTAGAACTTCCAAACTCAATACCCACCAAACCCTTCCAGTACTTTCTGTTGGTCGTGGGAGTTCTGTGTACCAAGTTTGGTTCAATTCCATTGCTGGTAGAGTTCAGAATGCTCTTTGATTGTAGGCGAACTATAAATCCCAGCAACCACAACTCCCAAATGACCAAACCAAATTCAAATTTGGGGTATCTGGATGTAGGTGAACTACATCTCCCGTAAATCATGGTCAATGTATCACAAATCCCTCCAGTATTTTCTGTTGGGCATGGGGGTTCTGTGTGGGAAGTTTGGCCCAATTCTATCAGTGGTGGGGTTCAGAATGCTTTGATTATAGGTGAACTATAAATCCCAGCCATCTACAACTCCCAAACCTCAAGGTCTATTTCTCCCAGACTCCACCAGTGTTCACATTTGGGTATATAGAGTATCCGTGACAAGTTTGGTCCGGATCCATCATTGTTTATGCGTCTGGATGTAGGTGAACTACAACTCCAAAACTCAAGGTCAATGCCCACTGAATATTTCCAGTATTTTCTGTTGGTCATGGGAGTTTCTGTGTGCCAACTTTGGTTCAATTCCATCGTTGGTGGAGTTCCGAATGCTCTTTGGTTGTAGGTGAACTATAAATCCTAGCAACTACAACCCCCAAGCCTCAAGGTCTATTTCCCCCAAACTCCGCCAGTGTTCATTATTGGGCATATTGAGGATTCGTGCCAAGTTTGGTCCAGATACATCATTGTTTGAGTCCACAGTGTTCTCTGAATGTAGATGAACTACAACTCCCAACTCAAGGTCAATGCCCACCAAACTCTTCCAGTATTTTCTGTTGGTCGTGGGAGTTCTGTGTGCCAAGTCTGGATCAATTCCATCGTTGGTGGAATTCAGAATGCTCTTTGATTGTAGGTGAACTATAAATCCCAGCAACTGCAACTCCCAAATGACAAAATCACTATTCGAATTTGGTCCAGAGAATGAAAATACATCCTGCATATCAGATATTTACATTACGATTCGTAACAGTAGCAAAATTATAGTTATGGAAGTAGCAACGAAAATAATGTTATGGTTGGGGGTCACCACAACATGAGGAACCGTATTAAGGGGTCGCGGCATTAGGAAGGCTGAGAAACACTGGACAGGAGGGTGTTTCTCCAAATCGCTCCGAACTCTCGTGATGGAGCGTCCTCAATGGCCGGCTCCCAAAGAGTTAAGGCCGACGCCACAGTCCGGAGTCCTTTCCCGCATAGCGTGTGGCTACTGACCGCAAACTTACCCTCAAATTATCGATTCCGCCTACTTCTTTTTCCTCCCTGGCGTCCCCGTTTCTCCCCATGCGGTGCTCATTAGGACGTGGAATCCCCTCTGGCCGTCGCCCCATAGGCCACGCCACCCCAACGCTGGCACCCCATAGGGAGCTGTTTGCTGGCAAACAAGAAACCCGCTTGGCACAATCTCATTAGAGCGCATTGGCCTTGCAAGTGAGCCTTCGCAAGTGGACAGCAGGGTCTTGTTTTTCCCAGAGGACGGTAAAGCCTATCATCTTTGGCTCATTCCTCAACCATCCTCATTGTGATCCAAAAAGCGAGGTAGCAGATAGTGTTTGAATTCGTCTAGGAAAAATATGGCACCAAAATGGAAGCGATCCATTGAATCGCAGATACGGGGACCTGAGGGGTTTCCGTATCCACGGTTTAAGGGAACGCAGTTTCGGCCTCCCCAGGACACTCAAACGGTATCTCGAGTGTGCCTGGAGTGTTCCACGGCTCAGAAAATGAAAGGTTCATGTTTGGAGACAGTAAAGGACACAAAGTATCACTTGAGAGAGAGAAAGTTGCAAGTTAGGATTTCTTTTATTGGGGGATTGGTTATAATGTTACGGTTAAGAAGAGAAAGCAAGGAAAAGGCAGAATGCTTGTTGAGGCTGCTGCAAGAACCATACCCTAATCCAGTGTTTCCCAACCAGTGTGCCGGGGCACACTAGTGCGCCGTGAGCGATCATCAGGTGTGCCTTGGGAAATTGGAACCTCCAGGAAGGGGGGGGGGGAGTCTAGTGTGTTGAAGTATAAAAACCCTAAGAAACCTATCTCGATAAAGACACAAAATTACAAACACCCCCCCCCCCCGGCTCCCTACCTGTTGTCTACTTCAGTGCTTCCCAACCTTTTTTGAGCCGCGGCACACTTTTGACATTTACAAAATCCTGGGGCACACCACCAACCAAAATGACACAAAATGACACTCTAACACAGTAATACATACAGTTAATATGTTTTAAATGTATTTATACACTCAGTGTGAAACCTGGGCCTGTTTCGATGAACACAACATAGATATCCTGGCAGGAATGGCAGAAAGGCACAAACTTCCCACACAGAACTCCCATAACCAAGAGAAAATGCTATAAGTTTGGTGGGCATTGACCTTGAGTTTTGGAGTTGTAGTTCACCTGTATCCAGAGAGCACTGTGGACTCAAACAATGTTTGATAAGGACCAAACTTGGCATGAATACTCGATATGCCCAAATGTGAACACAGATGGAGTTTGGGAAAAATATACCTTGACATTTGGGAGTTACAGTTTCTGGGATTGATAGTTAACACACAATCAAAGAGCATCCTGAACTCTTGCAACAATGGAATTGAACCAAACTTGGCATATTGAACTCTCAATTTCCCACGGCACACCTGATGATCGCGCACGGCACACTAGTGTGCCACGGCACACTGGTTGGGAAACACTGGTCTACTTGGTCTCTCCCTCTCCATGCATTGGGGAGGCCCGCCTCTGTTTCCCCAAGTAGAGACCTCCTCTTGCCTCCTAGGGGTTCTGTGTGGGAAGTTTGGCCCAGTTTTATCATTGGTGGGGTTCAGAATGCTCTTTGGTTCTAGGGGAACTATAAATCCCAGCAACTACAACTCCCAAATGTCAAGGTCTATTTCCCCTGAACTCCATCTGCATTCATATTTGGGCATATTGAGTATTCATGCCAAGTTTGGTCCTGATCCAACATTGTTTGAGTCCACAGTGCTCTCTGGATATAGGTGAACTACAACTCCAACACTCAAGGTCAATGCCCACCAAACTCTTATAGTATTTTCTCTGGAAGTTCTGTGTGGGAAGTTTGTGTCTTTCTGCCATTCCTGCCAGGATATCTATGTTGTGTTCATCGAAACAGGCCCAGGTTTCACACTGAGTGTATAAATACATTTTAAAAACATATTAACTATATGTATTACTGTGCTAGAGTGTCATTTTGTGTCATTTGGGTTGGTGGTGTGCCCCAGGATTTTGCAAATGTAAAAAGTGTGCCACGGCTCAAAAAAGGTTGGGAAACACTACCCTAATCGATACTGACCCAACGAGGCATCCAGGAGCTGTGGAACTCCCTGCTGCAGGTCAGATCAGCTTGAACACAGGCGACTCTCAGAAATTTGACCTCAATTGCAGGGAGTCGGAAGAGGAACCTCCACCCGATCCAACTGACTTCACCATCATACAGCAGAGGCTGGAGGGCCATCTGTTGGGAGGGTTTTGATTGTATCGTTTCACATGGCAGCTGGTTTGGCTGGAAGGTTTTCTTCCAATTCCAATTAATGGGAGACAGAATGCTTTCATGGGTGTCTATCAAGCAACAGCCGATAGGCTGTTAGGAATTCTGGGAGATGGAGTTCAAAACACCCGGAGGCCTGAAGTTTGCCCTTGCCTGCACTAAGCAAAAATTGGGGCCCTTCTACACTGACATATAACATCCGGATTTACTAATCTGAGTTGGATTATATGGCAGTGTGGACTCATATAATCCGCAATAGCTTCCAGCTACCCCAACTGCACCCCTTTCTATAGCATTGAGTTATTAGAGCGGGACCAAACCGCATTCATTCTATCGTGCAGACACACTCTTTGGATGGATCTATACCAGTGTTTCCCAACCAGTGTGCCGTGAGCGATCATCAGGTGTGCTGTGGGAAATGGGAACCTCCAATACCCTTTCTTCCCCCTCCAAACAAACACTTTCTTCTCCACTCGGGCTCCTTACTTCCCAGCCTCAATCTGCTTGCTTTGCCTCGCTTTGCTCTGGGGCGAGTCTGCGCAGTAGCGCCCGCATGGGTCACGCCTTCCTCCCTCCCCCCTCCCCTCCTGAACACGCTCACGCTGCCCCCTCGGATCAAAATGGCGGCAGAAGCAGCAGTGGAGAAGAAAAAGTAAGTGTTCGGCTGGAACGGGAAGAAAGGGCGCGAAGGGGAGGAAGACGTCTCTTTCAAAAGCTGGCATGGGCAAACTTGGACCTTCCAGGTGTTTTGGACTCCAACTCCCACCATTCCTAGCAGCCTCAGGCCCTTTTCCTCCCTCCCCCCCTCAGCCACTTAAGCAGGAAAGGGCCTCAGGCTGTTAGGAATGGTGGGAGTTGAAGTCCAAAGCACCCAGAGGGCCAAAGTTTTCTCATGCCTGTTTTAGGGACCTTACAGTGGTGAGCCTCCTTCCAACATTGTGATTCTGGATAGAAAACAAACAACAACATAACATAACATTGTTTGAGTCTGGGTGTAAGTGAACTACAACTTCCAAACTCAAGGTCAATTCCCAAGCAAACCCTTTCACTACTTTCTGTTGGTAATGAGAGTTCAATATGCCAAGTTTAGTTCAATTCCATTGTTGCAAGAGTTCAGGATACTCTTTGATTGTGTGTTAACTATAAATCCCAGAAAATGTAACTCCCAAATGTCAAGGTCTATTTTCCCCAAACTCCATCTGTGTTCACATTTTGGCATATTGAGTATTCATGCCAAGTTTGGTCCTGATCCAACATTGTTTCAGTCCACAGTGCTCTCTGGATGTCGGTGAACTACAACTCCAAAACCCAAGGTCAATGCCCACCAAATTCTTATAGTATTTTCTCTTGGTTATGGGAGTTCTCCGTGGGAAGTTTGTGTCTTTCTGCCATTCCTGCCAGGATATCTAGGTTGTGTTCATCGAAACAGGCCCAGGTTTCACACTGAGTGTATAAATACATTAAAAAACATATTAACTATATGTATTACTGTGTTAGAGTGTCATTCTGTGTCATTTTGGTTGGTGGTGTGCCCCAGGATTTGGTCAATGTAAAAAATGTGCCGCGGCTCAAAAAAGGTTGAAAAACACTGATCTACACCACCCTATATCCCAAGATCGGATCCCAGATTATGTGTCGGTGTAGACTCAGATAATCCAGTTCAAAGTAGAAAGGAGCCAAAGTGAAAGTCAACAATGCAACAATGGAGTGCAACAGAAGGTGTCATTTCCGTTCATTGTCGACTTTCCCTTCGGATCCTGATCCCATCCCTCCCGATTTGGTGTCGTCGCCTGCAAGTTGGACCCGTGGGTCTTCGATTCCATCATGGAAGTCATGGATAAAGATGGTAAATAGCTCTTTAAAGGGTCCAGGCTCGAACCATTTGGACACGTCTCTCCAGTTCCATGCTTTCCATCTGATGCCGACATGATACCGGCGGGAGCGAAATGGGTTTCCATGACCGTTGGAAAGCACAGCGAATGCAAAGCTCTTGTGTGTCGGAATCAGATCTCTCTCTCCCCGCCGCGACCAAAACAATAATAATAGAAAGCACTAATGGATCGGAAAATGGCATCAGGCAGACAGGAGGGATGTTGTCAAAGCCGGGTTGCGGGATAAGTGTCGCTTTAAGATGTTTCCCCAATTCCCAGTGGATGCAGAAAATAGCAAGTCTTTGGGGGAAAGAGGATTTGGAGGGGAGGAATAAATGGACTTGAATAGACGTCGCAGAATTATTTCAAAATACAACAAAAGCAGGAGGATGCGATAAGATGCAAATCTCATCGACTCATCAATGTACCGCCATGTAATGCAGTTTGAAACCGCATTAAACAATCAGTGCAGAGGGTCGCTGTGAGTTTTCCAGGGTATAAATAAACATATTCATCATCGTCCTGCAATGTGTTGTTTGACAAGTCTCCTGCGTTCTTTAGCAAAGAAATCTAAAGACCTTGGGAAACTACAACTCCCAGCTTTGAGATCAAGGCAATGGGATCTTGTTGGGAGAGAAAAGGGTGGGTATAAATAAACATAATCATCATCCTGCGATTTGTAGTTTGACAAGTCTCCAGCATTCTTTGGCAGATAAGTCAAAATACCTTGGGAAACTACAACTCCCAGCTTTGAGCTCAAGTCAATAGAATGTTCTTAAGGAACTCAAGTGTGAAATTGCTGAAATTCTAGCCAAAATATATAACCTTTCTCTAAGATCAGGCACTGTACCCGAGGACTGGAGGGAGGCAAATGTAACTCCGATCTTCAAGAAAGGATCCAGGGGTGATCCAGGAAATTATAGGCCAGTTAGTCTAACCTCAGTTCCAGGCAAAGTGATGGAAACCATTATTAAAGAAAAAATTACTAAGCACATAGAAGAACAGGCATTGCTGAAGGAAAATCAACATGGTTTCTGCAAAGGCAAATCATGTCTTACTAACTTGATAGAATTCTTTGAGGGTGTAAATAAACACATAGATAAAGGGGACCCAGTCGATATTGTTTACCTTGACTTTCAAAAGCCTTTTGACAAAGTCCTCACCAAAGGCTCCTAAATAAGCTCTTCAGCCATGGAATCAGGGGACAGGTCTTGTCCTGGATTGGAACCTGGCTAAACTCTAGGAAACAAAGGGTGGTAATAAGCGGACATTTCTCTGGGTGGAAAGAGGTGAGAAGTGGCGTACCCCAAGGTTCAGTTTTGGGTCCGTTACTTTTTAATTTATTCATTAATGACCTGGATGTAGGAGTGAATTCTGAGGTAGCAAAGTTTGCAGACGACACTAAATTGTTCAGGTAGTTAAAAATGAAACTGATTGTAAAGAGCTCCAGAAAGATCTCTCGAAATTGAGTGAATGGGCAACAAAGTGGCAAATGCATTTTAACCTAAACAAGTGTAAAGTCATGCACATCGGGGCAAAGAACCCCAACTACACCTACCAATTGATGGGGTCAAAGCTTTCCGAGACAAACCAGGAAAGGGATCTTGGGGTTTTGGTGGACAGCTCAATGAAGATGTCAGCCCAGTGCGCTGCAGCACTGAAAAAGCAAATTCTATGCTTGGCATGATCAGGAAGGAATCGAAAATAGGTCGGCAAATGTTGTATTGCCTCTCTACAAATCTATGGTGAGGCCACATTTGGAGTACTGTGTACAATTCTGGTCTCCGCACCTCAAGAAGGATATAACGGAACTGGAAAAGGTACAAAGAAGGGCAACAAGAATGATCCAAGGGATGGAGCAGCTCCCTTATGAAATCAGGTTGCAACGCCTTGGTCTTTTCAGCCTTGAAAGACGGCGTTTAAGAGGTGACTTGATCGAAGTGTATAAAAATCATGCATGGGATAGAAAAGGTGAATAGAGAAAAAATATTTTCTCTGTCACCCAACACTAGGACTAGGGGGCACTCCCTGAAGCTCCAAGGTAGGAAAGTTAGGACCAATAAAGGGAAATATTTCTTCACCCAGAGGGTCATTGGGTTATGGAACTCACTTCCAGAGGAGGTTGTGACAGCTGTCAGCCTGGACAGCTTCAAGGCAGGATTAGACAGATTCATGGATACCAAGGGAATCAGTAGCTACTGAAATGGACATCCAAGTGCCACCTCTGTGTTGATGGAGGCAGGCAGGATTTCCCCGGGTACTGGTTGTGGGGGGTCGGGAGCAGGTGAGGGTTTTGCCCTCCCTTCTGCTAGAGATCCCCGTGTACAACTGGTGGGCCACTGTGTGACACAGAATGCTGGACTAGATGGGCTGAGGCCCGATTCAGCATGGCTCTTCTTATGTTCTTATGTTTGTGGAGAGAAAAGGCAGGGTATGAATAGACATCATGATGATGATAATAATCCTGGTATTTGTAGTTTTTTTAAGGCTCCAGCATTCTTTACCAGAGAAATCTAAAGACCTTGGCAAACTACAACTCCCAGCATTGAGTCCAAGGCAATGGGATCTTGTTGGGAGAGAAAAGGCAGGGTATAAATAAACATAATCATCAACCTGCGATTTGTAGTTTGACAAGTCTCCAGCATTCTTTGGCAGATAAGTCAAAAAACCTTAGGAAACTACAACTTCCAGCTTTGAGCTCAAGTAAATAGAATGTTTGTGGAGAGAAAAGGCAGAGTATGAATAAACATCATGATGGTGATGATAATCCTGGTATTTGCAGTTTGACGAGGCTCCAGCGTTCTTTAGCAGAGAAATCTAAAGACCTTGGCAAACTACAACTCCCAGCATTGAGTCCAAGGCAATGGGATCTTGTTGGGAGAGAAAAGGCAAGGTATAAATAAACATCATCATCATCCTGCGATTTGTAGTTTGACAAGTCTCCAGCATTCTTTGGCAGAGAAGTCGAAAGACCTTGGGAAACTATAGCTCCCACCATTGAGCTATGGTAATTAAAGTGGCATTAAATGGCATTAATTTTGCACTGCACCCAAAATGCATTTTAAATTAGGTATTTGGGGAGCTTCTTTAAATACAGTTGAAAGGCAAGAGCATAATAATAATAATAATAATAATAATAATAATAATAGGCAAGATTGGACACCGCAGATTTCCAGCTAATTGGCCTAAATCTTTTTTTTTAAAGGTACACCTAAAACTAGGTTTGCCTTGCCAGATTCTTCCCTTCCAGCATGGCTCCATATGTTGGGAGCAAACCGAGCCAGTTTCCTTCCCGTTCGCACGTCGGGTTCTGAAATGACAGCAAAATGACACAAGCAAACCCCTCCCCGAACTGAAAGTCTCCCCACACTTCCGAGAAAATCACAACGGCATTCCCTCCCACTTGACCGAACCATCTGTCCGCACCAGACTGGGAGACGCTTACCTCCAGCTCCCCAAATCCACAGATTGGGCCAAAGCGAAGGAAGGACAAAAGGGAGAGGGGGGAATATGAAGGAAAAATCATAATCTGGACGGTGTTCAAGAAACGTCCGTTCATTCAGAGGGAGAGGTTTAGATCCATGCGATTTTGGAGACCAAATGCGATCGGGTAGTGGTCACGTCATTCCAACATTTTGCCTATGAGCTGAACTATTCATGCCTCCTTTTCAGTCTTTGGCTCGTTAATTGAGTTATTAGCTTGTGTTTCGTAATCAAGAGAGAGAGAGAGAAGCCACAACCTTCCAGGGTGTGAGAAATCCAGATTGCTTTAAAATCAGACAGACAGAGAAAATAGTCTGGATCTAGATGGATAGATAGGTAGGTAGATAGATGGATAGGATAGCATAGGATAGGCTGGAACTAGATAAATAGGGGAATGGATGGATAGATAGGACAGGCTGGAACTAAGATAGCTAGATAGATGGGTGGATGTATGTATGGGTGAATGGATAGATAGAAGGATAGATTTATAAGATAGGCTGGAACTAGATAAATAGGGGGATGGATGGATGGATAGATAGAATATGGAGGGGGAGAGAGATAGGACAGGTTGGAACTAAGATAGCTAGATACAGTCCAGGAGCTGGAGACTCCGTGGCCCTCCGCCGGGTCCACCTTCGACCGGTTTCGACCACTGGACGCAGAGGATGTTGACAAGATTGTCGCAGCCCTTAAGCCGACCACCTGCTCCCTCGACCCGTGCCCCTCCACGCTGATTCGAGCTTGCGTGGAGGGCTACAAGGCCCTCTGTTGAAGATAGTCAACTGCTCCCTTGAGCAAGGGGCTTTTCAGAGGAGCTAAAAGAGGCGGTGGTCAGTCCATTGCTGAAGAAGCCGGATTAGACCCCGCGGCTCCCTCAATTACCGCCCAGTGTCGAACCTTCCGTACCTGGGCAAGGTGATTGAGAGGGCAGCAATGGACCAGCTGCAGACCTTCTTGGATGACGCAACCTGGCTAGACCCCTTCCAGTCTGGCTTCCATTCAGGCCATGGGACGGAGACTGTCCTGGTCTCCATCACAGACCTACTCCACTGCCACTTGGACCGAGGTGGATCGGCGCTGCTCGTGTTATTGGACCTCACGGCAGCGTTTGATACCGTCGATTACCAACTTTTGATACACCGCCTGGCGGTGGCAGGGTGAGGGGACAGCCCTCAACTGGCTGTCCTCCTTCCTCCAACGCCGCCAGCAGCGAGTGAAGTGGGAGGGGCAGTCTCCGGAGGCTCCCGTTGAGTTGCGGGGTGCCTCAGGGGCTATCCTCTCCCCGCTGTTATTTAACATCTATATGCGACCACTCGCCCAATTGGTGCGGAGTTTTGGGCTGGAGTGTCATCAGTACGCTGATGATACCCAGCTCATTCTGAGGTTGGACCCCGGGGCAGTCTCTGCACCCGATAATTTCCATCTTTGCCTTGAGGCCGTTACTGGATGGCTGCGAGCCAGTAAGTTGAAGGTGAACCCGGCGACGACGGAGATCTGGGGGCGGGGCCGCCCGGGGGGGGGGGGAGCGACCCAGCTGCCAACGTTCGATGGTGTGGCCCTCTGCCCTCAGCCATCGGTAAAAAGTCTGGGGTCGGCTGGGCGCCCACCTGTCCATGGAGGAGCAGATTGGCTGCACCTGCAGGGGAGCATTCTACCACCTACGGTTGGCTAAGCTCCTGGCTCCCTACCTCTCCCAACGCGACCTTGCTACGGTGATCCAAGCCACGGTCATCTCGAGGCTCGATTACTGTAATGCGCTCTACATTGGCCTTCCCTTGTCGATGATCCGGAAGCTTAAGCTAGTGCAGCACGCCGCAGCCCGCCTCCTCCTGGGTGCTGCAAGATCGGACCGTGCGACCCCACTCTTGCGCGAGCTGCACTGGCTCCCGATTGAATTCCGGGTCCTCTTCAAGGTGTTAGTTCTCACCTTTAAGGCCATCTATGGTTTGGGGCCAGTGTACCTGAGGGAGCGACTTACCCCTTATGTGCCCGCGAGATCACTGCGCTCTGAGGAGCTTAACCTCCTTGAGGTGCCTTCCCTTGGAACCTGCAGACTGGCCACTACACGGCGGAGGGCATTCTTTGTAGCTGCCCCAAGTCTCTGGAACGGCCATCCGCGCTCTTCTGCCTTTCCGCAAGGCCTTGAAGACTTGGCTCTTTAGGAAGGCGTTCGGCCCTTAACTCAACCACACTGTGTGCCATGCCGCTATGCCCCCCAGATTCTTATCTTGTCCCCCCAGCCTTGCTGAGGGCTAGTGTTTTTAATATATTTTAACTGCTTTGATGTTTAATGTGTTTTAACTGTTTAATCTGTTTTATTACTCACGGTGTTTATGCTTCTTCTGTAAACCGCTCTGAGCTCCGGAGTGAGCGGTATACTAAATCGAAGTTAATAAATAAATAAATAGATAGATAGATAGGTGGATGTATGTATGGATGGATAGATCGATAGATCGATAGAAGGATAGGTTTATAAGATAGGCTGGAACTAGATAAATGGGGGATGGATGGATATATAGATATATAGATGGATGGATGGATGGATAGATAGGGCAGGCTGGAACTAAGATAGATAGATGGGTGGATGTATGTATGTATGTATGGATAAATGGATGGATAAATGGATGGATAGATAGATAGAAGGATAGATTTATATGATAGGCTGGAACTAGATAAATAGGGGGATGGATGGATATATAGATGGATAGATAGATAGATAGGGCAGGCTGGAACTAAGATAGATAGATGGGTGGATGTATGTATGGATGGATGGATAAATGGATGGATAAATGGATGGATAGATAGATAGAAGGATAGATTTATATGATAGGCTGGAACTAGATAAATAGGGGGATGGATGGATATATAGATGGATAGATAGATAGATAGGGCAGGCTGGAACTAAGATAGATAGATGGGTGGATGTATGGATGGATGGATGGATGGATAAATGGATGGATAGATAGATAGAAGGATAGATTTATAGGATAGGCTGGAACTAGATAAATAGGGGGATGGATGGATAGATAGATAGATAGATGGATAGATAGATAGATAGGGCAGGCTGGAACTAAGATAGATAGATGGGTGGATGTATGGATGGATGGATAAATGGATGGATAGATAGATAGAAGGATAGATTTATAGGATAGGCTGGAACTAGATAAATAGGGGGATGGATGGATAGATAGATGGATAGATAGATAGATAGGGCAGACTGGAACTAAGATAGATAGATGGGTGGATGGATGGATGGATAAATGGATGGATAGATAGATAGAAGGATAGATTTATATGATAGGCTGGAACTAGATAAATAGGGGGATGGATGGATATATAGATGGATAGATAGATAGATAGGGCAGGCTGGAACTAAGATAGATAGATGGGTGGATGTATGGATGGATGGATGGATGGATAAATGGATGGATAGATAGATAGAAGGATAGATTTATAGGATAGGCTGGAACTAGATAAATAGGGGGATGGATGGATAGATAGATAGATAGATGGATAGATAGATAGATAGGCAGGCTGAACTAAGATAGATAGATGGGTGGATGTATGGATGGATGGATAAATGGATGGATAGATAGATAGAAGGATAGATTTATAGGATAGGCTGGAACTAGATAAATAGGGGGATGGATGGATAGATAGATGGATAGATAGATAGATAGATAGATAGGGCAGACTGGAACTAAGATAGATAGATGGGTGGATGTATGGATGGATGGATGGATAAATGGATGGATAGATAGATAGAAGGATAGATTTATATGATAGGCTGGAACTAGATAAATAGGGGGATGGATGGATATATAGATGGATAGATAGATAGATAGGGCAGGCTGGAATTAAGATAGATAGATGGGTGTATGTATGTATGTATGGATGGATAAATGGATGGATAGATAGATAGAAGGATAGATTTATATGATAGGCTGGAACTAGATAAATAGGGGGATGGATGGATATATAGATGGATAGATAGATAGATAGATGGGTGGATGTATGTACGGATGAGTGGATAGATAAATAGAATGATAGATTTATAGGATAGGCTGGAAATATGGGAATGGATGGATGGATTGATAGGGAGGGAGGGGGAGAGAGGACAGGCTGGAACTAAGATAGCTAGATAGATGGGTGGATGAATAGACAGACAGGAAAGACAGACAGACAGATAGGATAGGCTGGAACTAGATAAATAGGGGGATTAGATAGATAGATAGATAGATAGATAGATAGAATATGGAGGGGGAGAGAGGACAGGCTGGAACTAAGATAGTTAGATAGATGGTTGGATGGATAGACAGACAGACAGGATAGGCTGGAACTAGATAAATGGGGGGTGGATGGATGGATAGATAAATAGAGGAATGGATGGATAGATAGATGGATGGATGGATAGGACTAGATAGATATGACAGGCTGGAACTAAGATCGCTAGATGGATGGATGGATGGATAGGCAGAAGGATAGATTGGTAGGATAGGCTCAGCACCCACCAAGATGGATGGATGGATGCAGGGCCGTAGCCAGGATTTTGATTTGGGGGGGGGGGGCTGAGTTTGGTTCGGGGGGGGGCTGAGACTGGGTGGAAGAGGGTCTACCCTAGCAAACCTTTTGTATTGTTATCCCAATAACCCCATTAATGTGGGATATAATGAGCATGGTGATCAGATCATGATATGAATAAACATAACAGTTTAAATAATGTACCAGTAAGGCCTTTTCGCGGACCACCCTGAGAATTGGGGGCTGAAGCTCCTTAGCCCCCGGCTACATGCCTGGATGGATGGGTAGATAGATAGATAGACAGACAGACAGACAGACAGACAGGAAGGACAGGACTAGATGGATAGATATGACATGCTGGAACTAAGATCACTAGATGGATGGATGGATAGATAGGATAGGCTAGAACTAGATAGCTAAGGGATGGATGGATGGATGGATAGGCAGACAGACAGGATAGGATAGACTGGAACTAAAACAGCTAGGTGGGTAGGTGGATAGATTGTTTTTGTAATTATTAGATCGAGGTGGATGGGTGGGTGGATGGATGGATAGACAGACAGACAAACAGACAGAAAGGTAGGGTTGGATATAGATAGAGAGAGAGAGAGAGAGAGATAGAAAGAAAGAGAGAGAGAGAGAGAGAGACAGGGAGAGAGACAGGGAGAGAGCAAGAGAGAGAGGCTAGATCTATATAGATGGACACAGACCGAATAGGCTGGATCTAGATAAGATAGATATATAGGATAGATACGTAGGTAGTAGGCATGAGAAAAAAGTTATGAAAATGAAATGATTCGTAAGAAATTCGTAAGAAATGCTACTTTCGAGTATTTCCGCATCTGGAACGCCAACCAGGAAGTGGACTTTCTTTTTTTGAACTTCGGGGGCCAGGATTTTCTTAAGTGTCGTTATTAGGTCTTAAGGGGCACCCTCCTTCTCTCACCACCTCCCGCCTCCCTTGCCAATAAGTATTATGGCAAGGCAAGCCCTAAACTCGCTCTTCTTTCGGCTGGAAGCCCGGAAAAATGTAAACAGAAAGGATTACTCAGAAGTAAATCTGCAAAGGAGGGCACTTTGGATGAAGGGCCCTCCTTGTGGATTTACTTGAGTAAACCTCTCTGTTTACATTTTTCCAGGCTTCCCTGCCTCTCCTGCCTGCCAGGATCTAAAGCATCAAAGAGTATTGGGGTGAGAAACCAACCTAATGTATAATAGAATGAATGCTACTGTAAGTGCCTAATATTATAAGTAATCAACTGGTCATACCTACATTCCATGCATGCAATAATACAGCAGTAATAACAATAACAAGAGGTAAAATTCAAACCGAAGTATTCTGACTGGTCTCTCTTCATGAGGTGCAAACGGGCTCTTCTCTTATTAGCCGGAAATAGCCCAGGAAAAGCCAGCGTTTTCTGCTTGGGTGCACACACATACATATTCTTGGGGGGTATTTGCTGCAGAATCCCGGGCTCATAGAGAAGATTCTGCAGCAAACCCCCCAAAGAATATGTATGTGTGTGCACCCAAGCAGAAAACGCTGGCTTTTCCTGGGCTCACAGAGAAGCCCGTTTGCACCGCATGAGGAGGGACCAGTCAGAATACTTCGGTTTGAATTTTACCTCTTCTTATACCCATTGTTATTACTGCTGTATTATTGCATGTGCATGGAATGTAGGTATATGACCAGCCTGGGCAAACTTGGGCCCTCGCTCCTCAGGATCGGGGTGAGAGAGAGGCAGCGAGGAGCGAGGGGGCTCCTCCTCCTTTTCTTTGCTGCTTCCAAGAATAGAATACCCCCTCCCTCCCCCTCCTTTGCTCCCTCCTTCCTATTTGGAGAGTCCCATCTAGAATTCAGTGTGATTTATTCAAGTTTTGGCCTACAACTCCCAGAAATCCCAGCCAATTTACCAGCTGTAAGGATTTCTGGGAGTTGTAGGCCAAAACCATCTGGAATGCGCATGCGCTGGCATACGAACTACTAACGAATTTCGTTAGTAATTAAGTTACATTTTAGAAATTTTTGGAAATTTTTTTGTAAGTCTTTCTTTTACTAATCAAAAAAAATCCCCCCCCCCCATTTGATTTTAGAATCGCCATTTTTGGGTTCGAAACCATGCCTAGTAGGTAGGATAGATAGGACAGGGTAGGCTGAATCTACACTGCCGTATGATGCAGTTTGAAGCTGCATTGTATAGTCAGTGCAGGCTTACAATAAAGTTTAATGCAGGCCCAAATCTTACAAATCAAGGCACACAACTTTAAAAGATATGTGGAAAGAAATGTTTGCAAAGCACTCGTATCCGTCAGTGCATTTCAGCGGCACAAACAACAAAGCGTGGTATATAATCTGGGTTTATTTTAATTTTATAAATAGTACGTTTGCCCCGCCAAGGAGGGCTCCATCAAAAAAAAAACCCCACCATCCCTTCTTCAGCTTTTCATTTCTTTAGGGTTGGGATTTTTTTGTGATTGTTGTTGTCCATCTCAAGGGAGTGAAACCTTTGGGGTCCTCCTTTGGGTAAAAGTAACTCGGGGGGGGGGGGTATTGTCCAAAAGGGCAAGTCGTTTCCCCCCCCCCCCATTTGGAAATCTCTTTTGCACTCACCCTCGCTCCCCAGTTTAGTTTCCTTTAAAAAACACACACATTTATGCACCAACACAAAAAAAGGAGGCGAAAGTGTGTAACATCACAAACGGTTTCACTTCCCACAAGTCGGGCGTCACACCTGACGTTCTTCTTGTCGCCTCCGGTTGTCAACATCCGAGAAAAATTCTGTCGAATTCCGAGAAAGTGAAACGATCAAGGAAATCAAAAGAGATCCATAATGCCCTTTGTTATGTCCCGAAATAAAAGTAAAAGTTCGAGTAAAAGTTCTGCAAAATCCGACTCATCCGACAGGGAGTTTGAGTAAAAGCCCAGTAAAGTTTGACATACTCAACAGTAAGCTCAACACCAAGCCAACGTCATAAAGTCCAGCTCGGTCGACGGCGAGTTTGAGTAAAGATCCGGTAAAGTCCGGCTCGTCCAACAGGGAGTTCAAATAAAAGTCCGACACCCAAAAGTCCGCTCGACACCAAGCCAACGTCATAAAGTCCAGTGAGTTCGACAGCAGGTTTGAG
Organism: Anolis apletophallus; assembly: GCA_030556195.1. Lineage (NCBI taxonomy): Eukaryota > Metazoa > Chordata > Lepidosauria > Squamata > Anolidae > Anolis > Anolis apletophallus. The sequence goes on from JARBWK010000019.1 coordinate 13,652,010, forward strand.
TAAAGATCTGGTAAAGTCCGGCTCGTCCAAAAGGTAGTTCGAGTAAAAGCCCGGCACACCCAAAGGTCCGCTCGACACCAAGCCGACGTCATAAAGTCCAGTGAGTTCGACAGCGAGTTTGAGTAAAGATCCGGTAAAGTCTGGCTCGTTCAACAGGGAGTTCGAGTAAAAGCCCGGCACACCCAAAAGTCCGCTCAACACCAAGCCAACGTCATAAGTCCAACTCGTTCGACAGCAAGTTTGAGTAAAGTTCCGATAAACTCCGGTTCGTCCAAAAGGTAGTTCGAGTAAAAGTCCGGCACACCCAAAAGTCCGCTCGACACCAAGCCGACGTCATAAATTCCAGCTCGTTCGAGTAAAGCTCTGGTAAAGTCCGGCTCATTCAACAGGGAGTTCGAGTAAAAGTCCGGCACACCCAAAAGTCCGCTCGACACCAAGCCAACGTCATAAAGTCCAACTCGTTCGACAGCAAGTTTGAGTAAAGCTCCGGTAAAGTCCGGTTCGTCCAACAGGGAGTTTGAGTAAAAGCCCAGTACACCCAACAGTAAGCTCCACACCAAGCCAATGTCATAAAGTCCAGCTTGTCCGACAGTGAGTTCAAGTAAATGTCCAGTAAAGTCCTGCCCGTCCGACGACAAGTTCAAGTGAAAGGCCAGTAAAGCAAGTTTGAGATGAGACCCAAACGGTCAGCACAGCCTCACTGTATGGGAATGTAGGGCCAGTTGAAGCCGGAACCGGAGAGGAGCATGTCCCGGATCAAGGTCTCGATGGGGGTCTTGCCCACCAGCCGGACAAAGAAGAGTTGCTCGATTACGGGGGCCGAAACGATCCGTAAAGAAGGGAGGCGCAGGAGGAGGCGCCCAAAGCGGCTGGGCTGGCTGGGGTACTGGTTCCGGACATACTCCTCCAAGGCACACTGGGACTTCTCCTGGACGTTCTCCACGTGGCACAAATCCGTGAGCCCCACGGCATCTGTACGGGACGAAATCAGGTTAAGTTCTTTCAGTATCCATTCCATATACTAACTACTAACTAGTCGAGATAGAGAGGTTCGTTCGGATGTGGCGTAAATCAGAATAAAATCGGAAATTTTAGCTTTCCAAAGGGAATTCCCACACTTTGTTCGAAGCCAGAAGTCTCCTATAGTTTTGATCTACGCCACTGGTTTCTATCCCCTCAAGCAGGGGTCGGGAACCTATGGCTCGGGAGGCAGATGTGGCTCTTTTCATGATTGCATCTGGCTCTCCAGAGCAGCCCAGGCCTCAGTTTCCCAGCATGCAGCGGGAAACCTTTCCTTCTCTCCTTTCTTTTCCCTCCCTCTCTCCCCTTCCTTCTTTCCTCCATTCTCCCTCTTCCGTCTTCTTCCTTCCTTTCTCCCCTTCATCCTTTCCTTCTCCTTCTCTCTTCCTTTTCCCTCCCTCTCTCCCCTTCCTTCTTTCTCCATTCTCCCCTCTTCCTTCCTTCCTCTTCCTTCCTTTCTCCCCCTTTATCCTTTCCTTCTCTTTCCTTCCTTTTCCTCCCTCTCTCCCCTTCCTTCTTTCCTCCATTCTCCCCCTCTTCCTTCCTTCCTCTTCCTTCCTTTCTCCCCCTTTATCCTTTCCTTCTCTTTCCTTCCTTTTCCCTCCCTCTCTCCCCTTCCTTCTTTCCTCCATTCTCCCTCTTCCTTCCTTCCTCTTCCTTCCTTTCTCCCCCTTTATCCTTTCCTTCTCTTTCCTTCCTTTTCCCTCCCTCTCTCCCCTTCCTTCTTTCCTCCATTCTCCCTCTTCCTTCCTTCCTCTTCCTTCCTTTCTCCCCCTTTATCCTTTCCTTCCTTCTACTTTCCTTTCCCCTCCCGACCTTCTTTCCTCTCTCCCTCTTCCTTTCCTTCCTCCATTCTCCCTCTTCCTTTCCTTCCTCCCCCTTTATTCCTCCTTCTTTCCTCCTTCTCCCTCTCCCTTTATCCTTTTCTTTCCTTTTATCCTTTCCTTCTCTTTCCTTCCTTTTCCCTCCCTCTCTCCCCTTCCTTCTTTCCTCCATTCTCCCTCCCTCCCTCTTCCTTCCTTCCTTCCTCTTCCTTTCTCCCCCTTTATCCTTTCCTTCTCTTTCCTTCCTTTTCCCTCCCTCTCTCCCCTTCCTTCCTTCCTCCATTCTCCCTCTTCCTTCCTTCCTCTTCCTTCCTTTCTCCCCCTTTATCCTTTCCTTCTCTTTCCTTCCTTTTCCCTCCCTCTCTCCCCTTCCTTCTTTCCTCCATTCTCCCTCCCTCCCTCTTCCTTCCTTCCTTCCTCTTCCTTCCTTCCTTCCCTCCTTTCTCCCCCCCTTTTCCTCCATCCTTTCCTTCTCTTTCCTTCCTTTTCCCTCCCTCTCTCCCCTTCCTTCCTTCCTCCATTCTCCCTCTTCCTTCCTTCCTCTTCCTTCCTTTCTCCCCCTTTATCCTTTCCTTCTTTCCTTCCTTTTCCCTCCCTCTCTCCATTTCCTTCTTTCCTCCATTCTCCCTCCCTCCATCTTCCTTCCTTCCTGCCTGCCTCTTGTATTATTTTCCCCCAAGTCTTCCTTTCCGTCTCCTTCCTTTTTATTCACTTCCCTCTCTCCCCTTCTTTCTTTTCTTCTTTTCCCTTCATTATTTTACTTTTTCCTCACTTCCTTTCCTTTCTTTTCCCCACCTTTTCTTTTCCTTTCCTCCCTTCCCATTTCCTTTTTTCTTTTCCCCTCCTTGTCTCTCTCCTGCTTTTGTTTTTTGTTCCTTTTCCATAGCTCATTCTTCTTTTCTTTCTTCCTCTCCCACCTCCTTTTCCCCCTCTGTCTTTCTTTCTTTCTTTCTTCCTCTCCCCCTCCCTCCTTTATTTCCTCTGTCTTTCTTTCTGTTAGGAATTGTGGGAGTTGAAGTCCAAAAAACCTGGAGAGCCAAAGTTTCGCCGTGCCTCACATACATGTTTCAACTATTGTATAACATAAGAGTAAAAGTCATTGTGTAAACACAAAAGTCAAGTTATACCCAATCAGTGGTCCATTCCACCATTACGTGTTGACAGGCAATCGTGTCGTGCATTGTCAGGACACCCAGCATGCATCCGACTGTAATTCATGTAGTAGTGATTCATATCATAGAATCCTAGTATTTAGAGAGACCCCACGGGCCATCCAGTCCAATTCTTTACTCCTACCATGTAGAAGTAAACAATCTCAGCACCCACCAAGACAGGGGTCGGGAACCTTTTTGACTCAGAGAGCCATGAAAGCAAAATATTTGGAAATTTATTTCAGTGAGAGCCATATAATATATATATATAATATATTTTAAGACTTAATTCAACTAAATGTGAGTCTATACGTACATACTAGGCATGGTTTCGAATCCAAAAATGGCGATTCTAAAATCAAATGGGGGGGGGGATTTTTTCCTCGCTGCCTCTCTCTCACCCCGATCCCGAGGGAGCGAGGGCCCAAGTTTGCCCAGGCTGGTCATATACCTACATTCCATGCACATGCAATAATACAGCAGTAATAACAATGGGTATACGAAGGGGTAAAATTCAAACCAAAGTATTCTGACTGGTCCCTCCTCATGCGGTGCAAACGGGCTCTTCTCTGTGAGCCAGGGAAAAGCCAGCGTTTTCTGCTTGGGTGCACACACATACATATTATTTGGGGGGGATTTGCTGCAGAATCTTCTCTATGAGCCCGGGATTCTGCAGCAAATCTCCCCCCCCCTAAAGAATATGTATGTGTGTGCTCCCAAGCAGAAAACGCTGGCTTTTCCCGGGCTAATTTCCCAGGCTAATAAGAGAAGAGCCCGTTTGCACCGCATGAGGAGACACCAGTCAGAATACTTCGGTTTGAATTTTACCTCTTGTTATTGTTATTACTGCTGTATTATTGCATGTGCATGGAATGTAGGTATGACCAGTTGGATTACTTATAATATTAGGCACTTACAGTAGCATTCATTCTATTATACATTAGGTTGGTTTCTCACCCCAATATTCTTTGATGCTTTAGATCCTGGCAGGCAGGAGAGGCAGGGAAGCCTGGAAAAAATGTAAACAGAGAGGTTTACTCAGAAGTAAATCCACAAAGGAGGGCCCTTCATCCAAAGTGCCCTCCTTTGCAGATTTACTTCTGAGTAATCCTCTCTGTTTACATTTTTCCGGCTTCCAGCCGAAAGAAGGAGCGAGTTTAGGCTTGCCTTGCCATAATACTTATTGGCAAGGGAGGCGGGAGGGTGGTGAGAGAGAAGGAGGGTGCCCCCCCCCCTTACGACCTAATAATGACACTTAAAAAAATCCTGGCCCCCAAAGTTCTATAAAGAAAGTCCAGTTCCTGGTTGGCGTTCCAGGTGCGGAAATACTCGAAAGCAGCATTTCTTACGAATTTCTTACGAATCATTTCATTTTCATAACTTTTTTCTCATGCCTAGTACATACTATGAGCAAAGGATTCCCCGGCAGAATGATGGGACACTTCAGACCTGCAAAAGGCACGCTCAGGACTCTGGGAAGGAAGAGAAGGCGGAAGGAAGGAAGGGGGAAAGAAAGAAAGATAGAAAGAAAGAAAGAGGAAATAAAGGAAGGAGGGGGAGAGGAAGAAAGAAAAGAAGAAAGAACTATAGAAAAGGAAGAAAAGCAGGAGAGAGACAAGGAGGGGAAAAGAAAGAAGGAAATGGGAAGGGAGGAAAGGAAAGGGTGAGGGAAAGAAAGGAAAGGGGGTGAGGAAAAAGTAAAATAGTGAAGGGAAAAGAAGAAAAGAAAGAAAGGGGAAAGAGAGGGAAGTGAAAAGAGCTGCCCGACGATGAGGGCGATGAGCCGGGCGTCCCCCGGGGGCAGCAAGGCCTGGTCCGCAGTGCCAGGGCCAGGCCCGCCTCCGCCGCCTCCCCCGAGGTGGAGGACGAAGAGGCGGCGGCGGGCTCCGCCATCCCCGGCAAAGAGGGCGCGGTATGAGAGAATTGGCCATCTGCAAGGAAGTTGCTCAGGGGATGCCCGGATGTTTCACCATCCTATGGGAGGCTTCTTTCATGTCCCCGCATGACAAGCTGGAGCTGACAGACGGGAGCTCACCCCGCTCCCCAGATTTGAACTGCCGACCTTTTGGTCAGCAGTCCTGCTGGCACAAGGGTTTCACCCATTGCGCCACAAAGGGCTCCTATGAACACACAAACGTTTTTATTTGTGTGTGTGTGTGTGTGGATAGCATCTTTGGATGCTTATGTAAGGCCGCCCTGAGTCCCCAGACTGGATGGGTTTGGGGGACTGATTCAACACGGTGGGTGTTGTAGTTCACCTTGCATCAAGGCAGACCCCCTTCAATAATAGGCAGGTAGAGCCCCAATGGCCAGGTTTAGGGGGAATTGACATTGATTTATAGGAGTTGTCGTTCACCTGCATCGAAAGGGCACTGAACCCAGCCAGCATTGGATCTGGACCACACTTGGCACACAGACTCAACATGACCAACTATAGGGTTCGGAGGTGACTGCCCTTGGCATATGGGAGTTGTAGTTCGCTCTTATACAGAGAGTACTAACCCCAGCCGACATCAGATCTGGACCAAACTTGGCACACAGACTCAACATGGCCAGCTGTGTATACAGGCCTGGTCTAGGGAGGATTGACCCACAGTTCTGGGAATTGAGGTTCGTCCACATTGTAACTCCTTCAAGGTGTTAGTTCTGACTTTCAAGGCCTTATATGGTTTGGGGCCAGTGTACCTGAAGGAGCGGCTTACCCCATGTGCGCCCAGAAGATCACTGCGTCCAGAGGGGCTTAATTTACTTGAAGTTCCGGGCATGAAGTCCTGTAGGCTCTCTTCCACGAGACAGAGAGCATTTTCAGTAGCGGCACCTGTTCTGTGGAACTCGCTGCCGCCAGAGACACGAACCTTGCAGGACCTGACGGCATTCCGCAGGTCCTGCAAGACCTGGCTCTTCAGACAAGCGTTTGGAGTCTGATAGCGCTCGATCGACGCTCACTAACTTGTCATACCACCACCACCCCTATGAACCAGCTCTGGTTGTGATTTTTATTTATTTATTTATTTATTATTTCACATTTCTCTGTCGCCCCCCCCCCCCCACGGCTCGGGGCGACTTACAACAGTTCGTAAAATACAATTGTCAGATAACTCATAAACCACAGTAATACCATTAAGATGGAATTACAATTAGAACAGTTGAAGCAACAAATGGAGTGGCAGTGGGCTGACAGCCAGGCGGTGCGAGCTAAAGTTTAGCTAACTCCGAAGGCTTGTTGGAACAGCAACGTCTTAACTGCTCTCCTGAACGGGAGGAGGCCCTGGCTGGCACGGATGGGCAGTGCGTTCCACGGGTTGGGGCTGCAACAGAGAAAGCCCGGCGGCGGGTTGCGGACAGATGGTAGGTCCTCACATTTGGGATGACCAGGAGGTTTAGCTCTTCGGAGCGCAGTGATCTGGTGGGATGATATGGGACAAGGCGGTCCCGCAGGTACACTGGCCCCAGACCATGTAAGGCCTTAAAAGTCAGGACTAACACTTTGAAGGCAATCCGGCATTCAATTGGGAGCCAGTGCAGTTCGCGCAGGATTGGCGTGATGTGGTGGCCAATCGGGACCCCTGTCAGGAGTCGCGCTGCAGCGTTCTGCACCAGCTTGAGTCTCCAGATTACCGACAGAGGAAGGCCAATGTAAAGAGCGTTACAGTAGTCCAGCCTCGAGATGACCGTGGCTTGGATCACTGTGGCTAAGTCGCGCTGGGACAAATAGGGGGCCAGCTTCCTCGCCTGGCGAAGATGGAAAAATGCTACCCTGCTGACGCTGGAGACGTGGGCCTCCATCGACAACAGGGGGTCCAAGGTTACTCCTAAGCTCTTAACAGAGGGCGACAGACATAATGTCACGCCGTCCAGGGTTGGAAGCTGAACATCCCTCCAGCCCGGAGGACCAGCCACAGGATCTCCGTCTTTGCCGGATTCACCTTCAACCTACTGGCTCGCAGCCATCCAGTGACGGCCTCAAGGCAACGATGGAAATTATCGGGTACGGATTCGAGGCTGCCCTCCATCTTCAAGATAAGCTGGGTGTCATCAGCGTACTGATGGCACACCAGCCCAAAACTACGCACCAGCTGGGCAAGTGGTCGCATATAAATGTTAAATAAGAGGGGGGGGAGAATAGCCCCCTGAGGAACCCCGCAAAGAAGCGGGGAACCCCCGGAGACATCCTTGCCCCTCCTCACTCGTTGTAGCCGGTTCCGGAGGAAGGAGGTCACCCAATTAAGGGCTGTCCCCCTAACTCCGGCCCTGGCAAGGCGGTGAGTCAATAGATCGTAATCGACTGTATCAAACGCCGCTGTGAGGTCCAATAACACGAGCAGCGCCGATCCGCCCTGATCCAGCTGGCAGCGCAACTCATCCGAGATGGAGACCAGGACCGTCTCCGTCCCATGCCCCGGACGGAAGCCGGACTGGAAGGGATCTAGCCAAGCTGCGTCATCTAGGAAGGACTGCAACTGCTCCATTGCCGCCTTCTCAGCTACCTTGCCCAGGAACGATAAATTCGAAACCGGGCGGTAGTTGGAGGGGACTGTTGGATCTAATCCCGGCTTCTTCAACAATGGAGAGACCACCGCCTCTTTTAAACCCTCTGGAAATACAACAGAGGGTCCTGGCTGGCTAGGGAAGTCAAGGGAACAGGTGACTAATGGAATTATTTTTTAACAGATATGGGTCATATGCTGTTTTAATCCCCCTCCTCGGGAAGGGCGGGTTATCAAATCGAAATGATAGATAAATAAATAAATAATGTATTTTCTAATGGGAGCACTAATAAACACTGAATCAAAGACTGGCTTTTTTCCTAATAAATAATGTTACTAATTAACTAAATGATATTATCTAACACCCCTCCCCCCCCCCCCATGACCCACTCTACATCCTGCTGCTGTTTGGAGGAGGACAGACCACAGGTGATGGGACTTGCAGTACCTTCAGTAATTACATGATATCACTGCCACTCCCAATAATGATGGATCAAGGCCAAACTTAGCAGACAGAGCCCCCATGACCCACTCTACATCCTGGTGCTGTTTGGAGGAGGGTGGACCATGGACGATGGGACTCGCAGTGCCTTCACTAACTTTCTGACACAACTGTGAGCCACATAAATCACTGCTAAACACAAACTAATACGTTTCTCAAATAGCCCGGGCAGCGCCGGGTCCCCAAGTTAGTATATTATAAATCTATATATATAAAATCGTAATGGTCGTGTGATGTCCGGTATAGGCAGGAAAACTAGAAGCCCCAGAACCACAAAACCCACCCAACACATTGAAACATACCACGAGATACATACAGGGCCCAAAAAAAACCGCCCTAGGTACCTCGCAAGACCCCTAAAACCGCTCCCCAAAAAATCCCCATAGCCACCAAGCGTAGCGGCACTTGCGGCGCACTCAGCCACCCCCACCCCACCACAAAACATCCCCTCGCCCATAATAGAGAGAGAGAGAGAGAATGGTACAGAGAGAAAGAGACAGACAGAGAGAGGGGGAGTGATATAGAGAGAGTGATAGATAGGGATAGAGAGAGAGAGAGAAAGATAGAGTGATAGAGAGAGTGTGATACAGAGAAATAGAGAGAGAGTGATAAGAGAGAAAGACAGAGAGAGTGATAGAGAGAGAGAAAGAGAATGGTACAGAGAGATAGAGAGAGAGAGACAGAGAGGGAATGATAGAGAGTGTGATAGAGAGAGAGTGATAGACAGAGAGAGAGAGTGATAGATAGGGATAGAGAGAGAGAGAGACACGGAGTGATATAGAGAGAGAGAGATAGAAAGGGATAGATAGAGAGTGATAAGAGAGAAAGACAGAGAGAGAGAAAGAGAATGGTACAGAGAGATAGAGAGAGAGAGACAGAGAGGGAATGATAGAGAGTGTGATAGAGAGAGAGTGATAGACAGAGAGAGAGAGTGATAGATAGGGATAGAGAGAGAGAGAGACACGGAGTGATATAGAGAGAGAGAGATAGAAAGGGATAGATAGAGAGAGAGAGAGAGAGAATGGTACAGAGAGAAAGAGAGACAGACAGAGAGAGAGGGAGTGATAAAGAGAGAGAGTGATAGATAGGGATAGAGAGAGAGAAAGATAGAGTGATAGAGAGAGTGTGATACAGAGAAATAGAGAGAGTGATAAGAGAGAAAGACAGAGAGAGAGTGATAGAGAGAGTGATAGAGAGAGAGAAAGAGAATGGTACAGAGAGAGAGAGAGAGGGAATGATAGAGAGAATGATAGAGAGAGAGTGATAGCTAGGGATAGAGAGAGAGAGAGACAGGGAGTGATAGAGAGAGAGAGTGATAGATAGGGAGAGAGAGAGAGACACGGAGTGATAGAGAGAGAGATAGAAAGGGATAGATAGATAGAGAGAGACAGAGAATGGTACAGAGAGAAAGAGAGGCAGACAGAGAGAGAGGGAGTGATAAAGAGAGAGAGAGAGTGATAGATAGGGATAGAGAGAGAGAAAGATAGAGTGATAGAGAGAGTGTGATACAGAGAAATAGAGAGAGAGAGTGATAAGAGAGAAAGACAGAGAGAGAGTTATAGAGAGAGTGATAGAGAGAGAGAAAAGAGAATGGTACAGAGAGAGAGAGAGAGAGAGGGAATGATAGAGAGTGTGATAGAGAGAGAGAGTGATAGATAGGGATAGAGAGAGAGAGACAGGGAGTGATAGAGAGAGAGTGATAGATAGGGAGAGAGAGGGAGACACGGAGTGATAGAGAGAGAGATAGAAAGGGATAGATAGACAGAGACAGAGACAGAGAGACACATGGCACAGCAACGCGTGCCGGGTACAGCTAGTATAGTATAATATGGTATGGTATAATATATTGTATATACATATAATATTGCTAATGTAATACAATATAATACTACTACTAATAATATGATATCATAATTGTATATTTTATGTTACATGCAATATTACTAATAATATTGCAATATAATTGTTATAGTACAATGTGATATGTAATACTGATGTTGTGCTGTGGCAATATAATAATAATAATAATAATAATAATAATCTTTATTTGTACCCCACCACCATCTCCCCGATGGGGACTCGGGGCAGCTCACATGAGGCCAAGCCCAAACAACAAATTACAGTACAATAAAATCAAAATATCAACAATAAACACAATAAAAATACATGCACATAAATAAAAGAATATAAAAGTATATTGTATTTGCATTTTGCTTGTAAGCTCTTGAGTCCCCTTCAGGGTTGAGAAGGGTGGCATATAAATTTTGTGAAATAAATAATAAATAAATAACATAGTTTTTCGGCAGGCGTGAAAACAACGTTTTTCGAGTACAAAAACTACTTCCAAAATAAGTATTGCACAATGAAACAGGAAATAACGCAATGTTTCCTGCGTGGATATAGCAGGGATGTAGGAAGACCCCCAATCGAACCCGACGACTAGTTTTGCTATCCGAGCCAGATGTGCACTTTCTATGCACCTCTGCATGGCACTGTTGCACTACTCACCCGGTGTGAAGAGCACAATGGCCTTAAGGCAGGAATACTCGGCCGAGTCCACGTGCAGGGCCTTCAGCTTCTCCACTTGCTCCTGGAAGACCCGGATGTGGTCCATGAAGGCCACCACCCGCTCGGCCGGCATGGGTGAGGCGTGGAGCCCGGCGGCGGCCAGGAGTGGGGCCACATGGAGGGGCATGGCGCACTGGGCGGCGTTGAGGACGAAGAGCTCGCTCCAGGTCATGCGCAGCAGGCAGACCTGGTCAGCCAGCTGGAAGTCCGGGAAGAAGGGGATGTTCTTGGCCCACTCGATGGCGCTGAAGAGCAGGCGGGCGGCCAACTCGCAGATGTTCTCGATGCCCATGATGTTGCCCGGCTGGATGCACTGGGCGCCGTGGCGGGAGGTGGGGTAGGGCTCTGCTCGCAGGAGGAGGGAGATGAAGCCGGTCAGGTAGGCATGGCAGTTGTAGGGGTCCCCGTTGGCCATGGGGTACTGTCCAGGGCTGACCTGAGCATGGGCCATGCGCCCTCGTTGCACCGCTGCAGCGAGAAAGACAGAGAGAGTTCCCAAATCAAATATGTTTTCATACGTGTCTTGTATTGAACTACATTATATAATGTGTGCGGACAGATTTTTTTCCAAAGTTTGTGCATTTTGACTGTGACCCACCTCAAGCCACGAGGAGAGGCGGGCAAGACATAAAATAGTATTATTATTATTACTACTACTGTTATACCGCCTTGAGTCGCCATTGGCTGAGAAAGGCGGTGTAAAAATGCAGTAAATAAATAAATATTATTATTAAGAGCCCCATTGCATTGTGTGTTTTGACAGGCCTGCGACCTGCCTCAAGCCACGAGAAGAAATAAAGTTGTTGTTATTATTATTATTATTATTATTATTATGGGGAGCCACAGATAGATAGAGAGATGAATGGAAGGAAGGAAGGAAGGAAGGAAGGAAGGAGGAGGAAGGAAGGAAGGAAGGAAGGAAGGAAGGAAGGAAGGAAGGAAGGAAAAAGATGAATGGAAGAAAAAATAGGAATGAAAGATGTAGCGATTGATGGATAGATGGAAGAATGGAAAGAAGAAAAATAGGGGTGAAAGAAGAATGGATGGATGGATTGGATAGATGAACAGAAGGAAGGAAGAACAAGTAGTGAAACAAGAAGAGATAGATGGAAGGAAGGAAGGAAATATGAATGGAAGGAAGAAAAAGGAGTGTAAGAGAAACCGATGGATGGATAGAGAGGGGGGAGAGAGAGAGGCGGAAGGAAGGAAGGAATTGTTAATTGTTGTGCTCTGTTTCTTTGTCGGCATCGAATGACTGCCGATTATAAGCCCATCAGGACGGGATACAAATACTATAAATAAATAAATAAATAAAATAAGAAAAAGTAGGGAAAGAAGAAGGGATGGATGGATGGATGGATGGAAGGATGAAAAAGTAGGATTGAAAGACAAATAGATAGATAGATAGATAGATAGATAGATAGATGGATGGATGGATGGATGGATGGATGGATGGATGGATAGATAGATAGATAGATAGATAGATAGATGTAGATAGATAGATAGATAGATAGATAGATAGATGGATGGATGGATGGATGGATGGATGGATGGATAGATGATAGATAGATACTGTAGATAGATAGATAGATAGATAGATAGATAGATGGATGGATGGATGGATAGATGGATAGATAGATGGATAGATGGATAGATGGATAGATGGATAGATGGATAGATGGAAGGATGAAAAAGTAGCATTGAAAGACAAATAGATAGATAGATAGATGATACTAGATAGATGGATGGGTGGATGGATGGATAGATAGATACTGTAGATAGATACTGTAGATAGATAGATAGATAGATAGATAGATAGATACTGTAGATAGATAGATAGATAGATAGATAGATAGATAGATGGATGGATGGATGGATGGATGGATGGATGGATGGATAGATGATAGATAGATACTGTAGATAGATAGATAGATAGATAGATAGATAGATAGATAGATGGATGGATGGATGGATAGATGGATAGATAGATGGATAGATGGATAGATGGATAGATGGATAGATGGAAGGATGAAAAAGTAGCATTGAAAGACAAATAGATAGATAGATAGATGATACTAGATAGATGGATGGGTGGATGGATGGATAGATAGATACTGTAGATAGATACTGTAGATAGATAGATAGATGGATAGATGGATAGATGGATAGATGGAAGGATGAAAAAGTAGCATTGAAAGACAAATAGATAGATAGATAGATAGATAGATGATAGATAGATAGATAGATAGATAGAGATAGATGGATGAATGGATGAATGGAAGTAAAGAAAGAAATAAAGATGAATGGAAGGATGAAAAGGTAGGATTGAAAGACGAACGCATAGATAGATTGATAGATTGATAGATTGCTTGATAGATGGATGGATGAATGGAAGGAAAGAAAAAAGAAAGATGAATGGAAGAAAGAAAAGAGGAATAGATAGGCAGGCAGGCAAGCAGGTAGGCAGATAGACAAAAGGAAGAAAGGAAAAGTAGTAGTGAAAGAAGAAGGGATAGATGGATGGATGAATGGAAGGAAAGAAAAAAGAAAGATGAATGGAAGAAAGAAAAGAGGAATAGATAGGCAGGCAGGCAAGCAGGTAGGCAGATAGACAAAAGGAAGAAAGGAAAAGTAGTAGTGAAAGAAGAAGGGATAGATGGATGGATGAATGGATGAATGGAAGGAAGGATGAATGGCAGAAAGGAAAGGTAGGAGTGAAAGAGGAATGTATAGATAGATAGATGGAAAGAAAGATGAATGGAGGAAAGGAAAAGCAGGAGTAAAGAAGAATGGATACATAGACAGGCGGAAGAAAGGAAGGTAAGAAGGAAAAGAAAAAGGCAAAAGTAGGAGCGAAAGAAGAAGGGATGGATGGAAGGAAGGAAAGAAGAAGAATGGGAGAAAGGAAAAGTAGGGGTGAAAGACGAATGGAAAGATAGATAGTTAGGCAGATGGAAGGAAGGAAAGAAAGAAAGAAGAAAGGATAGATAAATGGATGGATGGAAAGAACAAAAAGTAGGGATAAATAGATAGGTGAAAAGTACGAAGGGAGGGTGGGATGCAAGCTAGAAGGGAAAGGAAGGGAAAGGAGGAAAAGGAAGAAGCATCGACGTGGAACGGACACGTAACGCCTCGAGCAAGAGAACACGATCGAGAAGTAAGAAGGGAGCGCGGAAGGAAGGCCGGAAGAGGGGGCCAGCCGGGGGGAACGGGGGACCCACCTTCGCGGCGCATGCCGACCTTGAGGCACTTGGTGAGGCGGCAGTGCTGGCACTGGTTGCGGTGGTGCTGGTCCACGGGGCACTGGCGGCTGGCGCGGCAGGTGTAGCTCAGGTTGCGCCGGACGGAGCGCTTGAAGAAGCTCTTGCAGCCCTCGCAGGTGAACTGCCCATAGTGCTTCCCGCTGGCCTTGTCCCCGCACACCAGGCAGTCCATGGCCGAGGCCCCCGGAGCCCCCTTGCCCTCGCCGTGGGGGCCTCCGTTGGGCTCCTGGGGGGCCGGGGCCAGGGGCAGGGGGGCAGGGAGGGCCGGGGGGCCCCCGGGAAGCTCCTCCTGCCAAGGGGCCACCACCAGGGCCATCCTGAGGAAGGAAGCACTTGGCCGTCTGAGGGAAAAAGGGGGGATGGAGGAGAAGAAAGTGAGGGAGAGGAGGGAAGAGGGACGGAGAAGCACAGGAGGAGGAGAGGATTGGGGGAGAGAAGAAAAGGGAGCGGGCTTAAGAGGGCTGGAGCGGAGGAGGAGGGAAGAGAGGGGGAAATGGAGGGAGAGGAGGAAGAAAGGGAGAGAGGAATGGAGGGAGAGGAGAGGGAGGGGAATGGATGGTGAGGGGGTGAAAAGAGAGGGATGAATGGAGGGAGAGGAGGAAGGGAGGGAGAGGAAAGAGGGACTGGAGGGAGAAGTGGGGAAAAGAGAAGAAAGAATGGAGAGGAGGACGAAAGGGAGAGACGAATAGCGAGAGAAAGGGAGGAATGGAGAGGGCCAAAGAAGAAAAAGAGAAGAATGGAGGGAGGGAGAGGAAAGAGAAGGAATGGAGGGAGAAGTGGGGAAAAGAGAAGAAGGAATAGATGGAGAGGAGGAAGAAAGGGAGAGACGAATAGCGAGAGAAAGGGAGGAATGGAGAGGGCCAAAGAAGAAAAAGAGAAGAATGGATGGAGGGAGAGGAAAGAGAAGGAATGGAGAGAGAAGTGGGGAAAAGAGAAGAAGGAATAGATGGAGAGGAGGAAGAAAGGGAGAGACAAATGGAGGGAAAAGGAGGAATGGAGGGAGCCAAGGAAGAAAGAGAGGGACGAATGGAGGGAAAGGGAGGAATGGAGGGGGCCAAAGAAGAAAGGGAGACGAACGGAGGGAGAGGAAAGAGAGGGGAATGGAGGGAGAAGTGAGGAAAAGAGAAGAAGGAATAGATGGAGAGGAGGAAGAAAGGGAGAGACGAATGGAGGGAAAGGGAGGAATGGAGGGAGCCAAAGAAGAAAGGGAGACGAACGGAGGGAAGAGGAAAGAGAGGGAGGAATGGAGGTAGAAGAGGAAATTAGGAGAAGAATGAAGGGAGAGGAGACAGGGAGGGAGGGAGGAAGAAGAGAAAAGAGTGATGAATGTAGGGAGATGAGAAAGGGAGGGTAAGGAATGGAAGAGGGAGGAATGGACAGAGAAATGAGATGGAGGAATAGAGGGAGTGGAGGAAGAAAGGGAGAGACGAGTGGAGGGAAAGGGAGGACTTGAGGGAGCCAAAGAAGAAAGGGAGAAGAACGGAGGGAGGGAGAGGAAAGAGGGGAATGGAGGGAGAAGTAGGGAAAAGAGAAGGAGGAATGGAGGTAGAAGAAGAAATGGGGAGAAGAATAAAGGAAGGGGTGGAAGGAGGGAGAAAGGATGAAGAGGAAGAGAAAAAGAGGGATGAACGGAGGGAGAAAAGGGAGAAAGGTAGGAAGAAGAGAAAGATGAATGGAGGGAGAGGAAAAAGAGAGGGTAAGGGATGGAAGGGAAAAGGGAGAAATGAGATGGAGGAATAGAGGGAGAAGAGGAGGGGAAATAGGGAAAGGAATGGAAGAGAGGAGAAAGAAAGGAAGAATGAAGGGAGAGGAGGAAGAATGGAAGGAAAGGAGGAAGGGAGAAAGAAAGAAAAGAACAGGGGGAGGAGGTAAGAGAGGGGTGGACAGGTGGAGTGGAAGGGAAGGGAGGACGGAGTGGAAGAAGAAGGAAAAGAAAAGAAGGGAAAGGAGGAGGAAAGAGAAAGGAGTGGAAGAAGCAGAGAAAGGGAGGGAGGAATGGAAATAGGAAGAGAGGAAGGAATGAAGGATTTGGAGGAAAGAGTGGAAGAGAAAAGGTCAGAGGAGGAAGAAAAGTGAGCTGGGAATTACATCATTTACTCCTTTTCTTCCTTCTTTTCTTCCTGTCTTTCTTCCTCTTTGTTTCTTTCTTCCTTCCTTCCTTTCTTTCCTTTCTTCCTTTCTTTCCTTCGTTCCTTTCTTTCCTTCAGAGTCAAAGCAACGTTGGGACCCTTCCAAAACCTCCAGAAGGAAGGGGCTCACCAGAGGTGGCCAACAAGGCCCATCGTCCCCTACTAAGTCCGGCTCATTCTTTCCATCCCAAAATGATCAAAGTCCAAAAAGGAGGAGAAATCCCCGGGCGGGCGGGCGGGCGGGGCGGGCCTTGCTTCGGTGGGACTCCGACCAAGAAGAGGGGAAAGGGGGAAGGCGACGGAGGTGACGGTGTCTCTCTCAATCCCTCTCTCGCCACCATTCATCCTTTTCGGGGAAGGAGACCTGCAAACAGCAGAGGAGAAGAGCAGAGATCTCTTTGAGCACCCAGGCCCTAAACTTGGTGGGAAAGGCAGGGAGAGAAAGGTGGAGAAAGAAAGAATAGAATGGAAGGAGAGGGAGGAAGGAAGGAAAGAAAGAAAGGAGGGAAGGAAGTGAGAGAAGGAAGGAAAGAGGTAAGAGAAGGAAAGAAAGAAAGAAAGGTAAGAGAATGAAAGAAGGAAGGAAAGAAAGAAAGGTGAGAGAAAGAAAGGAAGGAAGGTGAGAAGGAAAGAAGGAAAGAAAGAAAGGTGAGAAGGAAGGAAGGAAAGAAAGGTAGAAGGAAGGAAAGAAGGAAGTATAGAAAGGTGAGAGAAGGAAGGAAAGAAAGAAAGAGGTGATAGAAGGAAGGAAGGAAGGAAGTGAGGGATGGAAGGAAGGAAAGAAAGGCAAGAGAAGGAAGGAAGGAAAGAAAGAAAGGTGATAGAAGGAAGGAAGGAAAGAAAGATGTGAGAGAAGGAAGGAAGGAAAGAAAGGTGAGAGAAGGAAGGAAAGAAAGAAGGAAAGAAAGAAAGGTGATGGAAGGAAGGAAAGAAAAGAAAGAAGGTAAGAGAAGGAAGGAAGGAAGGAAAGAAAGGTGAGAGAAGGAAGGAAAGAAAGGTGATAGGAGGAAGGAAGGAAAGAAAGGTGAAAGAAGGAAGGAAAGAAAGAAGGAAGGAAAGAAAGAAAGAGGTGATAGAAGGAAGGAAAGAAAGGTGATAGGAGGAAGGAAGGAAAAAAAGGTGAGAGAAGGAAGGAAAGAAAGAAGGAAAGAAAGGTGATAGAAGGAAGGAAGAAAGGAAAGAAGGAAGGAAAGAAAGGTGAGAGAAGAAGGAAGGAAAGAGGTAAGAGAAGGAAGGAAAGAAAGGAAAGAGAATGAAAGAAGGAAGGAAAGAAAGGTGAAAGAAGGAAGGAAAGAAAGGTGATAGGAGGAAGGAAGGAAGGAAAGAAAGGTGAGAGAAGGAAGGAAAGAAAGGTGAGAGAAGGAAGGAAAGAAAGAAAGAGGTGATAGAAGGAAGGAAAGAAAGTCGTGAGAGAAGGAAGGAAGGAAAGAAAGGTGAAAGAAAAGAAAGGTGAGAGAAGGAAGGAAAGAAAGGTGATAGGAGGAAGGAAGGAAAGAAAGATGTGAGAGAAGGAAAGAAGGAAGGAAAGAAAGAAAGGTGAGAGAAGGAAGGAAAGAAAGAAAGGTGAGAGAAGGAAGGAAGGAAAGAAAGTCGTGAGAGAGGGAAGGAAAGAAAGGTGAGAGAAGGAAGGAAGGAAGGAAAGAGGTGAGAGAATGAAAGAAGAAAGAAAGAGGTGAGAGAAGAAAAGAAGGAAAGAAATGTGAGAGAAGGAAGAAAGAAAGGAAAGAACGAAAAGTGAGAGAAGGAATGAAAGAAGGAAGTAAAGAAAGAAAGGTGAGAAGAAGGAAAGAAAGAGGTGATAGATAGAAGGAAGGAAGGAAAGAGATTTGAGAGAAGGACAGAAAGAAGGAAGGAAAGAAAGGTGATGGAAGGAAAGAAAGAAAGATGTGAGAGAAGAAAAGAAGGAAAGAAAGAAAGGTGAGAGAAGAAAAGAAGGAAAGAAAGAGGTGATGGATGGACGGAAGGAAGGAAGGAAGTGATAGAAGGAAGAAAGAAAAGAAAGTCACGAGAGAAGGAAAGAAAGGTGAGGGAAGGAAAGAAAGAGGTGATAGAAGGAAGGAAAGAAAGAGGTGATGGATGGAAAGGAAGGAAGGAAGGAGGTGATAGAAGGAAGAAAGACAAAGTCGCGAGAGAAGGAAGGAAAGAAAGAAAGAAAGAGAAGGAGGGAAAGAAAGGTGAGAGACGGAAGGAAAGAAGTGAGGGAAGGAAAGATGTGAGAGAATGAAAAAGGGAAGGAAAGAAGGAAAGAAAGAGAGAAGGAAGAAAGGAAGGAGATAAAGGAAAACAAAATTAGGTACTTTGCTCCCAGTCCTTAAAAAATATATATTTCCCTTCCCAATTCATTCCTCCCTATAAAGATAGATATAGATGATATGGATATGTGTATGTAAATTTATGTAAATCTGTTTTCAATCCACTGTACGCTGCTTTGAGCCCTGCCCATGGAAGAAAAGCAGGATAAAAATAAATTAAAAATAGTAGTAATAATAATAATATGCAGTAGATTCTCAGTTAACTGGCACTCATGAGAATCGGCAGATACCCGATAAATGCAGTTTATGGTTGCTTGAGAGTTAAAAATAGACCAAATACCAGGCTATACCCTACAGGTTTTTTTTGCTGGTTGCTTGAAAGTTCCGATTGAGTTCCAGTTAACTGAGAGTCTGCTGTATACACACACAATGCCTCCCAAAATGTGGGCGTCTATAACAGATGTTGTTGTGACCTTGTATTATTATTATTGCTATTATTATTTGTTACTCCTTTCCCCGCAGTTGAAGCTTCTTTATTATTATTATTATTATTATTTCAAGTCAGGAGCGACTTGAGAAACTTCAAGTCGCTTCTGGTATAAGAGAATTGGCCGTCTGCAAGGATGTTGCCCAGAGGAGGCCCGGATGTTTTGATGTTTTACCATCCTTGTGAGAAGTGTCTCTCATGTCCCTGCATGGGGAGCTGGAGCTGACAGAGGGAACTCATCCATTCTCTCCCCCCCCCCCCCCTGATTCAAACCTCTGACCTGTCAGTCTTCAGTCCTGGTGACACAAGGGTCTGACCCATTGTGCCACTGAGAAAGTTGTGAAGGAAATTCATGGGAAATGGAATGCTTTCATGGGTGTCTATTATGAAATAAGTTTGTTGACCCGAAGCTCAGTTCAGGCAACACTGCATTGGAGTGAGAAGCTAAGCCTAGAGATGGACAAACCCTAACGTGCAATCCGCCTGAAGCCTATCAATACCTGGGCAAGCATACTACAATATCAAGCGTGGGCATGTGAAAAAGGTGGTCAGCAAAGAATATGTCCAAAGAGTCTGAAAGGTTTTGAAGAGCAAACTAAATGGCGGAAATACGATCAAAGGCTCTCAAGACCTGGGCCATCCCC
Source organism: Anolis apletophallus (assembly GCA_030556195.1). Taxonomy (NCBI): domain Eukaryota; kingdom Metazoa; phylum Chordata; class Lepidosauria; order Squamata; family Anolidae; genus Anolis; species Anolis apletophallus. Next base: position 13,671,337 of record JARBWK010000019.1, read on the forward strand.
GTCATTAGATACACGGCTGGAATTGTGAACTGGACACAAGCAGAACTGGATGATCTGGACGGAAAAACAAGAAAACTGATGACAATCCAGTACTCATGACACCCGCGTAGTGATGTTGACAGACTTGACCTGCCCAGAAAGATGGAATTATTATTATTATTATTACTAATACTTTATTAATTATTAATTAATATTATTTATTTCTTGGGAAGCGTCCGACGTGTGATCGAATACAAAAGCCAGAATAGCGACCTTGTTTGCTGTGTACTAACCTTGTTGTGTATCTCATAATTATTATTAGATACTTTATTAATTATTCATTAATTATTTAATATTATTTATTACTTGGGAAGCGTCCGACGTGTGATCGAATACAAAAGCCAGAATAGCTACCTTGTTTGCTGTGTACTAATCTTGTTGTGTATCTAATAATTATTATTAGGTACTTTATTAATTATTAATTAATTATTTAATATTATTTATTACTTGGGAAGCGTCCGACGTGTGATCGAATACAAAAGCCAGAATAGCAACCTTGTTTGCTGTGTACTGATCTTGTTGTGTATACAAATTATTAATTAATTAATTAATATTATTTATTTCTTGCCAGAATAGCCAGAATAGCCCTTGTTTGCTGTGTACTAATCTTGTTGTGTATCTAATTATTATTATTAGGTACTCTTAATTAATTTATCTATTACTTAGGTACGTTGATATTAATTTTGCTGTGTATTCTTGTTGTGTATCTAATTATTATTATTTACTTTATTAATTATTAATTATTAATTAATATTATCTATTACTTGAGAAGGAAGCGTGATCGAATACAAAAGACAGAATAGTGACCTTGTTTGCGTGTACAAAATTATTATTATTAGGTACAGAATAGCTACCTTGTTTGCAAAAGCCAGAATGCTGTGTACTAATCTTGTTGTGTATCTAATTATATTATTACGTACCTTATTAATTATTAATTAATTATTTAATATTATTTATTACTTGGGAAGCGTCCGACGTGTGATCGAATACAAAAGCCAGAATAGCTACCTTGTTTGCTGTGTACTAATCTTGTTGTGTATCTAATTATTATTATTAGGTACTTTATTAATTATTAATTAATTAATTAATATTATCTATTACTTGAGAAGCGTCCGACGTGTGATCGAATACAAAAGCCAGAATAGCGACCTTGTTTGCTGTGTACTAATCTTGTTGTGTATCTAATTATTATTATTAGGTACTTAATTAATTATTAATTAATTTATTAATATTATCTATTACTTGATCTAATTATTATTATGAGAAGCGTCCGACGTGTGATCGAATACAAAAGCCAGAATAGCTACCTTGTTTGCTGTGTACTAATCTTGTTGTGTATCTAATTATTATTATTAGGTACTTAATTAATTATTTATTAATTAATATTATTTATTACTTGGGAAGCGTCCGACGTGTGATCGAATACAAAAGCCAGAATAGCGACCTTGTTTGCTGTGTACTAATCTTGTTGTGTATCTAATAATTATTATTAGGTACTTAATTAATTATTAATTAATTATTTAATATTATTTATTACTTGGGAAGCGTCCGACGTGTGATCGAATACAAAAGCCAGAATAGCTACCTTGTTTGCTGTGTACTAACCTTGTTGTGTATCTCATAATTATTATTAGGTACTTAATTAATTATTTATTAATTAATATTATTTATTACTTGAGAAGCGTCCAACGTGTGATCGAATACAAAAGCCAGAATAGCGACCTTGTTTGCTGTGTACTAATCTTGTTGTGTATCTAATTATTATTATTAGGTACTTTATTAATTATTAATTAATTATTTAATATTATTTATTACTTGGGAAGCGTCCGACGTGTGATCGAATACAAAAGCCAGAATAGCGACCTTGTTTGCTGTGTACTAACCTTGTTGTGTATCTAATAATTATCATTAGGTACTTTATTAATTATTAATTAATTAATTAATATTATCTATTACTTGAGAAGTGTCCGACGTGTGATCGAATACAAAAGCCAGAATAGCGACCTTGTTTGCTGTGTACTAATCTTGTTGTGTATCTAATAATTATCATTAGGTACTTTATTAATTATTAATTAATTAATTAATATTATTTATTACTTGAGAAGCGTCCGACGTGTGATCGAATACAAAAGACAGAATAGCGACCATGTTTGCTGTGTACTAATCTTGTTGTGTATCTAATTATCATTAGGTACTTTAATAATTAATTAATTAATAATTTATTACTTAAAGGTTTTGCTGTGAGAAAGACAGAATAGCGACCATGTTTGCTGTGTACTAATCTTGTTGTGCTATCTAATTATTATTATTAGGTACTTTATGATTAATTAATTAATTGATATTATTTATTATAGAAGCGTCCGTTCGTGTGATCGAATACAAAAGCCAGAATAGCGACCTTGTTTGCTGTGTACTAATCTTGTTCTGTATCTAATAATAATAATAATAATAATAAGGTAAAGGTTTTGCTGTGAGATATTAAGTCCAGCCGTGTCAGTCTCTGGCGGTTGGTGCTCATTTCCATCTCTAAGCCGAAGAGCCGGCATTATCCATAGACACCTCCAAGGTCAAGTGGCCCTTGGCATGACTGCATGGAGCGCCCTTACCTTCCCGCCGGAGCGGTACCTATTGATCTACTCACATTTGCACGTTTTCGAACTGCTAGGTTGGCAGAAGCTGGGGCTAACAATGGATTCGAACCGGTGACCTTTCGGTCAGTAAGTTCAGCAGCTCCCCGGTACCATTTCGGCGGGAAAGTAATGGCGCTTCATGCAGTCATGCCGGCCACATGGCTTTGGAGGTGTCTACGGACAACGCCGGCGCTTCGGTTTGGGAATGGAGATGGGCACCAACCCCCAGAGTCGGATACGACTGGACTTAATGTCAAAAGGAAACTTTGACCATTTTCACACATCACTTTCCTCTCTTGAGTGAGAACCAAAGCGGAAAAAGCCAATTCCTGCCATAATGGAAGGGGAAGATGATGATGATGATGGTAATGAAGATCATTATAGGGTATCCACTTTCCTCTGAAGCCCTCCGAGCTACTCTCGGTCCTGCCACTGGTCTCGCCACCGTCACAAGCACGGTTGGTGGGGACAAGGGACAGGGCCTGCTTGGTGGTGGCTCCCTGGTTTTGGAACACCCTCCCCAGGGAGGTGAGGCAGGTTTCCACACTGTCCTCCTTCCATAGGGACACGAAGACAAGCTTTTGAGAATGCCGAATCCCTATTTGTTCTCTGCAATAGTTAACGCGGCCTTGCACTTCATCCCATGCCCTCGTTCCATGGGTACAACTCTATTCAACACTGGGTGCAGCGCCTCAAGACCTTGGCCTGCACTTAAAAACAATCGGCGCTGACACATTTACCACCTGTCAGCTGCAAAAGCCCACCTTACTCGGATCTGCGTGCATTATTCGCCGATACATCATACAGTCCCAGGAACTTGGGAAGTGTCCGACGTGTGACCCAATATAACAGCCAACAGAGTGATCTTGTTTGTTGTGTACTAAGCTTGTTGTTTATCTAATAATAATCTCTCTCCCTCTCTCTCTCTCGGCATTACTTCGCGAACGAAGATTCTTTAGGAAGGACTCATCCCGCGCTTTTTACAAGCGCGTTGATGACTAAAAAGGCCAACCTGATATAGGCAAGTTCGGTTGCAGAAAGCACAGCAGAAAGTCTCCTTGGGTGATGTCATAATATTACAGTGTAATGTTATTTCTCGGCATTACTTCGCAAACAAACATTCTTAGGAAGGACTCATCCCGCGCTTTTTACAAGCGCGTTGATGACTAAACAGGCCAACCTGAGATAGGCAAGTTCGGTTGCAGAAAGCACAGCAGAAAGTCTCCTTGGGTGATGTCATAATATTACAGTGTAATGTTATTTCTCGGCATTACTTCGCAAACAAAAATTCTTAGGAAGGACTCATCCCACGCTTTTTACAAGCGCGTTGATGACTAAAAAGGCCAACCTGAGATAGGCAAGTTCGGTTGCAGAAAGCACAGCAGAAAGTCTCCTTGGGTGATGTCATAATATTACAGTGTAATGTTATTTCTCGGCATTACTTCGCAAACAAAAATTCTTAGGAAGGACTCATCCCACGCTTTTTACAAGCGCGTTGATGACTAAAAAGGCCAACCTGAGATAGGCAAGTTCGGTTGCAGAAAGCACAGCAGAAAGTCTCCTTGGGTGATGTTGTTTCCAAGTTGGGGTTCTTTCTGCGTTGTCGTTTCTCTTCGAGACCCGTTCGTTGTGTCTTCTCGAAAGAGGCCGCAGCATTGTGTATAGTGCGTCTCCATGCCTCCCCATGTGAGGCCAGGGTGGACCATTGTGGGTGATCAATCTGGCCGAGCCTGAGATGTTGTGTCAGGGAGTCCTTATATCTCTTTTTGGGGGCGCCTCTCTTGCGCTGACCTGTGGCGAGTTCACCATAGAGTAGTATCTTTGGGAGGCGGTGGTCCTCCATCCTAGAGACGTGCCCTGCCCAGTGCAGCTGTGTTCTCAATAGCATGGCCTCAACGCTGGTGATCCCTGCTTGCTCAAGGACAGCAACATTAGTCACATAGTCGGTCCAGTGTATATTTAGGATTGTGCGAAGACAGAGCTGATGAAAGCGTTCGAGGAGTCGTAGGTGCTGGCGATAGGTAACCCAGGTTTCAGACCCATAGAGGAGAATAAACAGTACGATAGCTCTGTACACACTGATTTTGGTGCTTTGCCTCAGGTGCTTGTTGCTCCAGACTCTTTTGTGAAGCCTTCCGAATGCAATCTATGCCTTTGCTAATCTGTGATCTTTCTCTTTGTCAATCTTGGCGCCTGAAGAGATGATGCTTCCCAGGTAGGTGAACTGCTGGACGGACTTAAGCACAGATGTCCCTATGCTGACGTGAGGATGATGGTGTTCTTCTTGTGGTGCAGGCTGGTAGAGGACATTTTTCTTCAGGCTGACTTCCAGCCCAAACGGCTCTGCAGCTGTTGCAAATCAAGATGTCAGGCGCTGCAGCGCTGTTTCTGAATGGGCGACAAGGGCAGCATCGTCTGCAAAAAGCAGCTCACGGACTAGATAGTTTAGAGTCTTAGTGCGAGCCCTCAGACGGCTTAAGTTGAACAAGCTACTATCAGTACGATGGCGTATATATATGCCGTCTTCTTCGAGGTCTGCCGTAGCCCTTTGTTTATTTAAATTAATAATAATAATAATAACAACAACAACTTGGGAAGTGTCTGACATGTGATCCAATACAACAGCCAGCAGAGTGATCTTGTTTGTTGTGTACTAATCTTGTTGTTTATCTAATAATAATAATAATAATAATAACAACAACAACTTGGGAAGTGTCCGACATGTGATCCAATACAACAGCCAGCAGAGTGATCTTGTTTGTTGTGTACTAAGCTTGTTATTTATCTAATAATAATAATAATAATAACAACAACAACAACTTGGGAAGTGTCTGACGTGTGATCCAATACAACAGCCAGCAGAGTGATCTTGTTTGTTGTGTACTAATCTTGTTGTTTATCTAATAATAATAACAACAACAACAACTTGGGAAGTGTCTGACGTGTGATCCAATACAACAGCCAGCAGAGTGATCTTATTTGTTGTGTACTAATCTTGTTGTTTATCTAATAATAATAACAACAACAACAACTTGGGAAGTGTCTGACGTGTGATCCAATACAACAGCCAGCAGAGTGATCTTGTTTGTTGTGTACTAATCTTGTTGTTTATCTAATAATAATAACAACAACAACAACAACTTGGGAAATGTCTGACGTGTGATCCAATACAACAGCCAGCAGAGTGATCTTGTTTGTTGTGTACTAATCTTGTTGTTTATCTAATAATAATAATAACAACAACAACAACTTGGGAAGTGTCTGACGTGTGATCCAATACAACAGCCAGCAGAGTGATCTTGTTTGTTGTGTACTAATCTTGTTGTTTATCTAATAATAATAACAACAACAACAACAACTTGGGAAGTGTCTGACGTGTGATCCAATACAACAGCCAGCAGAATGATCTTGTTTGTTGTGTACTAATCTTGTTGTTTATCTAATAATAATAATAACAACAACAACTTGGGAAGTGTCTGACATGTGATCCAATACAACAGCCAGCAGAGTGATCTTGTTTGTTGTGTACTAATCTTGTTGTTTATCTAATAATAATAACAACAACAACTTGGGAAGTGTCTGACGTGTGATCCAATACAACAGCCAGCAGAGTGATCTTGTTTGTTGTGTACTAATCTTGTTGTTTATCTAATAATAATAACAACAACAACTTGGGAAGTGTCTGACGTGTGATCCAATACAACAGCCAGCAGAGTGATCTTGTTTGTTGTGTACTAATCTTGTTGTTTATCTAATAATAATAACAACAACAACTTGGGAAGTCTCTGACGTGTGATCCAATACAACAGCCAGCAGAGTGATCTTGTTTGTTGTGTACTAATCTTGTTGTTTATCTAATAATAATAACAACAACAACTTGGGAAGTGTCTGACGTGTGATCCAATACAACAGCCAGCAGAGTGATCTTGTTTGTTGTGTACTAAGCTTGTTATTTATCTAATAATAATAACAATAACAACAACTACAACTTGGGAAGTGTCCGACGTGTGACCCAATACAACAGCCAGCAGAGTGATCTTGTTTGTTGTGTACTAAGCTTGTTATTTATCTAATAATAATAATAATAACAACAACTACAACTTGGGAAGTGTCTGACATGTGACCCAATACAACAGCCAGCAGAGTGATCTTGTTTGTTGTGTACTAAGCTTGTTATTTATCTAATAATAATAATAATAACAACAACTACAACTTGGGAAGTGTCTGACGTGTGATCCAATACAACAGCCAGCAGAGTGATCTTGTTTGTTGTGTACTAAGCTTGTTATTTATCTAATAATAACAACAATAACAACAACTACAACTTGGGAAGTGTCTGACGTGTGATCCAATACAACAGCCAGCAGAGTGATCTTGTTTGTTGTGTACTAAGCGTCAGATTATTGCATTTTGAATAGCAATTCATGAGTCAGCACAAGATATATTTTCGCAGTTTGAGATGACCTGCAGTGTGACATGTTTGACACCAGATGGCGCTGTCTCAAGACTGCTAAATGGAACCTTGAGGAATGTCAGTTACAAAGTGACAGTTGGGATTTGTCAGTTGGGATTTAATATCTGTGAGGAAAGGATGTTTAGAAAGGTAGCTGTGATGGCTGTTGTTTTTCGATGTTTTGCCAGTTATTGTTAAATACAATTTCAATACAAAGTTATATATTTACCTTGTGAATTGAATGAGAGTTTCATTATTCACACGAACAGAGACTGGAGTTTTTGGGCCGATGGGGAATTAAACTTCTATATTTCTGTTGCCTATCCGCTGTGACATAAATACTCAACGCCGAAGATAAGCTTGTTATTTATCTAATGATGATGATGATGATTTATTTTTATCCCTCAGGACTGGACCCTAAGCAGTTTACAACATATTAATGTCATGCAAACAACAACCCAGATCAATAAATCCAAACCAATAAGACAACAGATATAAAACATCTTAAAACAAGGCAATTTGAAAATCAATACGGTAAGTCATTTATTGTGACCGTATTTAAGTAATAAAATATATTAAATATCATCCATATATATAACATATATATATATTCTAAACTAAACTATCTAGACTAGTCTAAACTATCTAGTCCGTGAGCTGCTTTTGCTGACAATGCTGCCCTTGTCGCCCATTCAGAAGCAGCCCTGCAGTGCCTCACGTCCTGCTTTGCAACAGCTGCAGAGCTGTTTGGGCTGGAAGACAGCCTGAAGAAAAGGGAAGTCCTCTACCAGCCCGCACCACAGGAAGAACACCATCATCCCCACGTCAGCATAGGCACATCTGTGCTTAAGTCCGTCCAGCAGTTCACCAGCTCAGCAGTTCACCCACCTGGGAAGCATCATCCCCATCGCCAGCATTTTCAGAGTTCACGTCAAGATTGATAAAAGAGATAGATCACAGATTAGCAAAGGCATAGAGTGCATTCGGAAGGCTTCACAAAAGAGTCTGGAGCAACAAGCACCTGAGGCAAAGCACCAAAATCAGTGCGTACAGAGCTATCGTACTGTCTATTCTCCTCTATGGGTCTGAAACATGGGTCACCTATCGCCAACACCTACGACTCCTCGATTGCTTTCATCAGCGCTGTCTTCGCACAATCCTAAATATACACTGGACCGACTATGTGACGAATGTTGCTGTCCTTGAGCAAGCAGGGATCACCAGCGTTGAGGCCATGCTATTGAGATCACAGCTGCGCTGGGCAGGGCACGTCTCTAGGATGGAGGACCACCGCCTCCCAAAGATACTACTCTATGGTGAACTCGCCACGGGTCAGCGCAAGAGAGGCGCCCCAAAAGAGATATAAGGACTCCCTGAAACAACATCTCAGGCTCGGCTAGATTGATCATCAACAATGGTCCACCCTGGCCTCACATCGGGAGGTGTGGAGATGCACTATGCACAATGCTGCGGCCCCTTTCAAGCAGACACGCCGAACGGGTCTCGAAGAGAAACGACAACGCAGAAAGAACCGCAACTTGGAAACAACATCACCCAAGGAGACTTTCTGCTGTGCTTTCTGCAACCAGACTTGCCTATCTCAGATTGGCCTTTTTAGTCATCAACGTGCTTGTAAAAAAGTGTGGGATGAGTCCTTCCTAAGAATTTTCGTTCGCAAAGTAATGCCGAGAGAGATATATAATATTAATAAAATACATTATAAATAAATATAATTATATATAATAAACAATTAATATAAGAACATAAATCAATACAGTAAGTCATTTATTGTAACCGTATTTAAATAACTATATATATATATAATATATTAAATTATAAATAAATATAAGCAATATTCCATCTATAGTAACCTATATATATACTGTATATATATATATATATATAATTTCATAATTAAATTATGGACAAAAGAGTTATATTATAAAGCAATACAGTAAGTCAGTTATTGTGACCGTATTAATGTAATAAAATATATTAAATTATATATTATATTATTTATATAATTATTTTAATATATAATATTAATGAAATATATATTATAAATCAATACAGTAAGTATTGTGACCATACCTGAGTAATTTATAAATATATATGTGTGTGTGTGTATATATATATATAATTAACATATTAACAAAACAATATTATAGATTTCATCAGTATTATAGATATAACCAAAACAATGCCATGGGGGGCTATTTTTCTTCTATAACTATCTATATTGTGACTGTTAACCATTTCAAATGGCTTATTAAGATTGATTGATTGATTGATTATTTTCCAATCAGTATTTTAGTATTTTCTTTCTGAAAGGAACTAACTGGGCATTTCGTATTTTGGAGATGTCAAAGCCGGCGGCCAAAGTCACATATTGATTTCTTCCTGTTGCACAAATTATAATCCAATAGTCATTCAAATCCGTCCCCAAAAATCCACTCCCAAAAAAGGATCAAATTAATTATTATTAGCCGCCGCAAACACAATGATCAATTCAAAGGGATTAGTGGGACGCCACACTTTTTTTCCCCCTAACGATTTTCTTAAAATACCATCTGGCCAATTAAATCCATGTTTTGCACTCAGAAATTCCAAAAGAGAACCTATTCATTCCAACATGTATTATTTATATATATATATATATGTGTGTGTGTGTGTGTGTGTGTGTGTGTGTGTGTGTGTGTGTGATCTATGTGTGGATAGATAGATAGATAGATAGATAGATAGATAGATAGATAGATAGATAGATAGCTGGATGAAAGGTGGATAAGATACAGTAAATAGACGGATGATAGAGATAGATAGATAGATAGATAGATAGATAGATAGATAGGACAGACAGACAGACAGACAGACAGACAGACAGGAAAGTAAGACAATAGATAGATAGATAGATAGATAGATAGATAGATAGGACAGGACAGACAGACAGACAGACAGGAAAGTAAGACAATAGATACATACATACATACATACATAGATAGGACAGGACAGACAGACAGACAGGAAAGTAAGACGATAGATAGATAGATGATAGATAGATAAATAAAATAGATAGATAGATAAGAAGATAGACAGGAAAGTTAGAAAATAGATGGATGGACGGATCGATCGATCGATCAATAGGACAGATAGAGATGACAGACATAGATATGATAGATTGATAAATGATAGATGGACAGATAGAGAAGATAGACAGACAGACAGACAGGAATGTAAGACAATTGATGGATGGATGGATGGATGGATGGATGGATGGATCGATCGATCGATCGATGGATCGATAGAAAGATAGATAGATAGATAGATAGGACAGATAGAGATGACAGACATAGATATGATACATTGATAAATTATAGATGGAAAGATAGATAAGATAGACAGACAGACAGACAGGAAAGTAAGACGATGGATGGATGGACGGATGGACAGATCAATCGATAGGACAGATAGAGATGACAGACATAGATATGATAGATTGATAAATGATAGATGGAAAAATAGATAGATGGATGGACGGACGGATGGATCGATAGATAGGACAGATAGAGATGACAGACATAGATATGATAGATTGATAAATTATAGATGGAAAGATAGATAAGACAGACAGACAGGAAAGTAAGACGATGGATAGATGGATGGATGGATGGACGGATGGATGGACAGATCGATAGATAGGACAGATAGAGATGACAGACATAGATATGATAGATTGATAAATGATAGATGGAAAGATCGATAGATAAGATAGACAGACAGGAAAGTAAGACGATGGATAGGTAGATAGATAGATAGATAGATAGATAGATAGATAGATAGATAGACGGATCGATAGATAGGACAGATAGAGATAACAGACATAGATACTGTATGATAGATCAATAAATGATAAGATATGGAAAAATAGATAGATAGATAGATAGATAGATAGATAGATAGATAGATAGACGGATCGATAGACGGATCGATAGATAGGACAGATAGAGATAACAGACATAGATACTGTATGATAGATCAATAAATGGTAAGATAGATGGAAAAATAGATGATAGATAGATAGACAGACAGACAGACAGACAGGAAAGTAAGACGATAGATGGATGGATGGATGGATAGGACAGATAGAGATGACAAACATAGATATGATAGATTGATAAATGATAGATAGATGGATAGATAGATGATAGATAGGACAGATAGATAGATATTAGATCGATAGACAGACAGACAGACAGACAGGAAAGTAGGAAGATAGACATCAAACCTAATCAAAGGTTTCATTTTGAATCTAGTTTTAATTCATTCCTTTTGTACCAATTTATCATACTAAATAATAATCATAATAAATTGCATAGATATAGATGAGTCCCCTTGGGGAGATAGGGTGGGATATAAATATATTATTATTATTATTATTATTATTAGATATAGATGAGATATATAGATATATCTAAATAATGTGTGCTTATGTGTATGTATGTCTGCAGGTAACCACAAACTCCAAACTCAATTGCTTGCTTTTTTTTTTGACGCTGGAGACACATTTTTAATTAATTAATTGCAATTTTTTTAATTAAAAAAAAGCAGCTAAATAATTAACTAATTGCCAAATTAGATAGATAGGTATGTTGGAATAAATCCCACAAAGCAAAACCCTTTGGAGATCTATGTATACAGGTTTCGAAGCCCCCTTTGCGATTGACTCCCGAAGAAAGAAAGCCGGGACAGGATCGGGACCCCAAATAGATGGGGGAAACGTGTATTTAAAAGGGGGTCACACTCTCTCAGCCTCCAAGGCAAAGCAAGGAAACCACGCTGGAAAGGACTGAAGGACTGGAAAGATTTTCTTTCTCTTTCTTATTACCAGCCATCAATTATTAGGATACATTCCTAATTATTGCAATTGCAAAATGGGACGATCTGATGCTAAGGCTATGATTGCTCCGCTATAGTTTTCCAAGGAAACCAAAAATACAATAATAATAATAACAATGATTCCCTAAATTATCATTATTAACATCATCATAATCAACCGTGAGAAATATACATTTATTACAAATATATATGGTAATATATTATTATTATTATTATTCATGAGAAATATAAATGTATATTATTATTATTATTATCAGCCATGGGAAATATAATTTTTATAACTAAAATATTTTGCCATTTATTATTATTATTATCAGCAGCTGTGGGAAATAGAAATTTATAACTAAAATATTATGAAATTTATTATTATAATCATAATAAACTCTGAGAAATAGAAATTTATAACTAAAATATAATGTAATTTATTAGTATTATTATTATCATCACCTCTAGGAAATATAGATTTATAATTAAAATATAATGTAATTTTTTATTATTATTACTATTATTATTATCAGCTATGGGAAACGTAATTTATAACTAAAATATAATGTAATTTATTAGTATTATTATCATCATCATCATTAGTTCTGGGAAATATAGATTTATAACTAAAATATAATTTGATTTATTATTATTATCAGTTCTGGGAAATATAAATTTATAACTAAAATATTATGCAATTTATTATTATAATCATAATAAACTGAGAAATATAAATTTATAACTAAAATATAATGTAATTTATTTGTATTATTATTATCATCAGTTCTGGGAAATATAGATTTATAACTAAAATATAATGTTATTTATTATTATTATTATTATTATCATCGGTTCTGGGAAATATAGATTGATAACCAAAATATAATGTAATTTATTATTATTATCAGCTCTGGGAAATATAAATTTATAACTAAAATATAATGTACATTGTTATCAGTTCTGGTAAATATAGATTTATAACTAAAATATAATGTAATTTATTATTATTATCATCATCAATTCTGGAAAAAATATATATAAAAATAATATATATATATATATAATTATAACTAAAATATAATGTAATTTATTATTATTATTATCATCAATTCTGGGAAATATATATAAAAATAATATAATATATATATAATTATAACTAAAATATAATGTAATTTATTATTATTATTATCATCAATTCTGGGAAATATATATAAAAATAAAATAATATTATAACTAAAATATATATATTATTATAATCATAAAATATAATAATATTATATATATATAATTATAACTAAAATATAATGTAATTTATTATTATTATTATCAGCATCAGCAGCCATGGGAAACAGATTTATAATAATTATTATTATTATTGTCATCAACTGTGAGAAATATACACTTATTACTAAAATATAATGTAATATATTATTATTATTACTATTATCATCAGCTGTGTAAAATATAAACTTAAAACGAAAATATAATATAATAATTTTTATTATTTTTATCATAATCAGCCATGGGAAATATGAAATTCATTATTATAATTGTGCATTAATATATGTATTATTATTATCACCAACAACTGCGAGAGATATACATTTATAACTAAAATATAATGCAGTATTATCATTATCATCAACATCATCTGTGAGAAATATACATTTATAACTAAAATGTAATGTATTATTATCTGCAGCAGCGATGGGAAATATAAATATATTATAATATAATATTGCATTAATATTATTATTGTTGTTGTTATGTTTATACCCCGCTTTTTCTCTCCAAAGTGGTTAGGAGACTCAAAGCCGTGGAGAAAATAATTATTTATACACACACATTATATATATATATATATATATATATATATAATATTACATATATATATATATATATATATAACATATATATATTACATTAAAAAATTGCTAAATAATTAACTAATTGCCAAATTAGATAGATAGGTATGTTGGAATAAATCCCACAAAGCATATAAGCATATAATCTTTTATGATGACGAGAACCAAAAATTCTTGTCACGGGAACCAAAAATTAAAAGAGACAAAATCATAACTTTTCCATGAAATCCAAAATGAATATTGATCTTATTTTAGGGGGGGGGACATAGAAGAAGAAACAGAAGGAGGAAAAAGAGAAAACGAGGAATAGGAGGAAGAGAAGGAAAAAGAGAAGAAGAGGAAAAAGAGAAGAGGAGGAAAAATAGAAGGAAAAAGAAGAGGAAAAGGAGAAAGAGCGAAAGGAAAAAGAGAAGGAGAAGAAGAGAGGAGAAAAAGAATAAGGAAAAAGTGAATAAAAGAAAAGAACGAAAAACAAGAAAAGACAGAGAAAGAGAAGAGGAACAAAGAATAAGAGGAGAAAGTAAAGGAAAAAGATAAGAGGAGAAAGAAGAAGGAGAAAAAAGAGAAGAAGAGGAAGAAGGAAAAAGAAGGATGAGGAGAAGAGGGAGGAAGAGGAGAAAAGGAAAAAGATAAGAGGGAGAGGAGGGAGTGGAGAAATAGATGGGAAAAAGAGAAGAAGAGGAGGAAGGGAGAGAAGAAGGAGAAAGAAGAAGAGGAGAAAGAAGAAGGATGAGAAGAGAAAGAAGAGGAAGAAAAAGGAAAAAGATAAGAGGGAGGTGATGAAGAGAAATAGATGGAGAAAAAAGAGGAAAGAAGAGAAGAAGGAAAAAAGAAAAAGAGGAGAAAGAGAAGAGGGAAAAAGAGAAGAGGAAGAGGAGAAGAAGGATGAGATGAGGAAGAGGAAGGAAAAGGAAAAAGATAAAGAGGGAGGGGAGGAAGAGAAATAGATGGAGAAAAAAAGAGAAGAAGAGGGGGAAGGAAGAGAAGAAGGAAAAAGAAGAAAAGGAGGAGGAGAAAGAAGGAAAAAGAGAAGAGGAGAAAGAAGAATGAGGAGACGAGAAAGAGGAAGAAAAAGGAAAAAGATAAAGAGGGAGGGGAGGAAGAGATGGAGAAAAAAGAGAAGAAGAGGAGGAAGGTAGAGAAGAAGAGGAGAAAGAAGAAGGATGAAAAGATGAGGAAAGAGAGGAAGAGAAAGGAAAAAAGACAAAAGAGGGAGGGGAGAAAGAGATGGAGAAAAAAGAGAAGAAGAGGGGGAAGGAAGAGAAGAAGGGAAAAGAAGAAGAGGAGGAGGAGAAAGAAGGAAAAAAGAGAAGAGGAGAAAGAAGAAGAATGAGGAGACGAGGAAGAAAAAGGAAAAAAGATAAAGAGGGAGGGGAGGAAGAGATGGAGAAAAAAGAGAAGAAGAGGAGGAAGGTAGAGGAGAAAGAGGAGAAAGAAGAAGGATAAAAAGCTGAGGAAAGAGAGGAAGAGAAAGGAAAAAGATACAAGAGGGAGGGGAGAAAGAGAAATAGATGGAGAAAAAAGAGAAGAAGAGGGGGAAGGAAGAGAAGAAGGAAAAAGAAGAAAAGGAGGAGAAAGAAGGAAAAAGAGAAGAGGAGAAAGAAGGAAAGGGAGAAGGGGAAAAGAGAAGAGGATAAAGAGAAGAAGGGAAAAGAGAAGAAAATAAAGAAGAGGAAGAGAAGATAGAAGAGGAAGAATGGAAGCCCATTCTTCTTGCCTCCTTAAGGGTTGAGGTCCAGTCCCAACCCTGAAGGGGCTCCTAAAGGTCAGCTATTCGTTCCCCACCCTTGTCCTCCTCCATGCACTCACTCTCTCCCTCACTCTCTCACTCACCTGCTCCTGGGCTCTTCCTCCGAGCAGCATCCCCGGCCTCTTTGGGAGCTTCCTTTCCTCCCAACCCTCTTCCCAAGCCTTGCTTTGCCTTCTCTCCCAGAGTCTCACTCTAGGCTGAGCCCTGCTTTCCAAGGGGAGCCCCACCCCCAAAAACAAGCCCACCCCCAGCCCAAGCCCAGAGATGCTGCTGGGACTCCCTCTGCGCCAAACTTTTACTCCAGGAGGGGAAGGGGGAAAGGAGAGAGGATGGGGAGATCACGTGATCAGAGACCCCCCCCTCCCCTTTTTTTTGAATGGGGGGTGAGAACTCTCCCTTGGAAAAGGAGGGGAGGGGGGAGCGCGGCGGGCTCCCATTGGCCCCCTTGGGAGAAGGGGCGTGGCTTGAGCAGGGGGCTAAGAAAGACCCCAAGTGGGGAGGGGGCGCCTCCCTCCCTCTCTCCCTCTTGACCATCCCTCCTTCCTGCCTGAGACTCCTCTCGGCTTCTTTTCTCCTTCCCTTCCTCCTTTAGAAGGCTCAATAGATTCACATCTCCTTTTTTCTTTCCTTCCTTCCTTTCCCTACATCTTTCCTTCTTTCTCTTTATTTCCTTCCCTCCATCTCTCTTCCCTTCTTTCTTACTTTCCTTCCTTCATTCCTTCCTTCTTTCCCCCCTTCCTTCTTTCTCTACATCTTTTCTTCTTTCTCTTTCTTTCCTTCCTTCCCTCCTTCCTTCTCTCCTTCCTTCCTTCCCTCCTTCCTTCTCTCCTTCCTTCTTTCCCTCCTTCCTTCTCTCCTTCCTTCTTTCCCTAAATCTTTCCTTTCTCTTTTTTTCCTTCCTTCCATCTTTCTTCCCTTCTTTCCTACTTTCCTACTTTCCTTCCTTCTTTCCCTCCTTTCTTCTCTCCTTCCTTCCTTCCCTCCTTCCTTCTCTCCTTCCTTCTTTCCCTAAATCTTTCCTTCTTTCCTCTTTATTTCCTTCCCTCCATCTCTCTTCCCTTCTTTCCTGCTTTCCTTCCTTCATTCCTTCCTTCTTACCCTACAATCTTTCCTTCTTTCTCTTTATTTCCTTCCTTCTATCTTTCTTCCCTTCTTTCCTACTTTCCTTCCTTCTTTCCCCCCCTTCTCTTCTTCCTTCCTTCTTTCCCTAAATCTTTCCTTCTTTCCTCTTTATTTCCTTCCCTCCATCTCTCTTCCCTTCTTTCCTGCTTTCCTTCCTTCATTCCTTCCTTCTTTCCCTACATCTTTCCTTCTTTCTCTTTATTTCCTTCCTTCTATCTTTCTTCCCTTCTTTCCTACTTTCCTTCCTTCTTTCCCCCCTTCCTTCTCTTCTTCCTTCTTTCCCTAAATCTTTCCTTCTTTCCTCTTTATTTCCTTCCCTCCATCTCTCTTCCCTTCTTTCCTGCTTTCCTTCCTTCATTCCTTCTTTCCCTACATCTTTCCTTCTTTCTCTTTATTTCCTTCCTTCTATCTTTCTTCCCTTCTTTCCTACTTTCCTTCCTTCTTTCCCCCCTTCCTTCTCTTCTTCCTTCTTTCCCTAAATCTTTCCTTCTTTCCTCTTTATTTCCTTCCCTCCATCTCTCTTCCCTTCTTTCCTGCTTTTCCTTCCTTCCTTCATTCCTTCTTTCCCTACATCTTTCCTTCTTTCTCTTTATTTCCTTCCTTCTATCTTTCTTCCCTTCTTTCCTACTTTCCTTCCTTCTTTCCCCCCTTCCTTCTCTTCTTCCTTCTTTCCCTAAATCTTTCCTTCTTTCCTCTTTATTTCCTTCCCTCCATCTCTCTCTTCCCTTCTTTCCTGCTTCTTTCCTTCTCTTTCCTTCCTTCCTTCTTTCCCTACATCTTTCCTTCTTTCTCTTTATTTCCTTCCTTCTATCTTTCTTCCCTTCTTTCCTACTTTCCTTCCTTCTTTCCCTCCTTCCTTCTCTTCTTCCTTCTTTCCCTAAATCTTTCCTTCTTTCTCTTTGTTTCCTTCCTTCCATCTTTCTTCCCTTCTTTCCTATTTTCCTTCTTTCGTTCCATCTTTATTTCCTTGCTTCTTTCCTTGCTTCTTTCCTCCCCCTCCCTCCCTTCTTTCCTTCTTTCCCTACATCATTCCTTCCTTCTTTTCCTACTTTTCCTCCTCCCTTCTTTCCATCCTTCCTTCCTTCCTTCTATCTTTACTTCCTTGCTTCTTTCCTCCCTCCTTTCTTTTGCTCCTCCCTTCTTCCCTTCCTTTCTCCTTTCCTTCCTTCCTTCTTTCCTCCCTTCCTCTGTCCCTCCTTCATTCCTGTTCCCTCCTCCCTTCTTTCCTTCTTTCTTTCCTTCTTTCCCTCCCTTCTTTCCTTCCTTCCTCCTTTCTATCCTCCCCATCCCTCCTTTCCTTCCTTCTTTCCCTACATCTTTCTTTCTCTTTCTTTCCTTCCTTCCTTCCATCTTTCTTTCCTACTTTTGCTTTTCCCTTCTTTCCTTCTATCTTTCCTTCTTTCCATTGTTCTTTCCTTCCTTCTTTTCTTCCTTCCATCCTTCATTCCTTCCTTCCTTCCTTCTTTCCCTCCTTTCTTCTTTCCCTACATCTTTCCTTCTTTCTCTTTATTTCCTTCCATCTTTCTTCCCTTCTTTCCCTGCATCATTCCTTCTTTCTTTCTCTTCCTCCCTTCCTTTCCTACTTTTCCTCCTCCTTTCTTTCCATCATTCTTTCCTTCCATCTTTCTTTTCTTCTTTCCCTCCTCCCTTCCTTCTATCTTTACCTTGCTCCCAGAGACAGTGTTTGGGAAAAGCTGTTAGGGAGTCTGGGAATCAGAGAGATAACGCACCTGCATGGGCAATTTTGGATATCCTGGCAGGAATGGCAGAAAGACACACACTTCCCACACAGAACTCCCATAACCAAGAGAAAATGCTATAAGGGTTTGGTGGGCATTGACCTTGGTTTTGGAGTTGTAGTTCACCTATATCCAGAGAGCACTGTGGACTCAAACAATGTTGGATCAGGACCAAACTTGGCACGAATACTCAATATGCCCAAATGTGAACGCAGATGGAGTTTGGGAAAATTAGACCTTGACATTTGGGAGTTACAGTTTCTGGGATTTATAGTTCACACACAATCAAAGAGCATCCTGAACTCTTGCAACAATGGAATTGAACCAAACTTGGCATATTGAACTCTCATTACCAACAGAAAGTACTGAAAGGGTTTGCTTGGGAATTGACCTTGAGTTTGGAAGTTGTAGTTCACCTACACCCAGAGAGCACTGTGGACTCAAACAATGTTATGTTGTTGTTTGTTTTCTATCCAGAATCACAATGTTGGAAGGAGGCTCACCACTTTAAGGTCCCTCAAACAGGCATGGGAAGACTTCGGCCCTCTGGGTGCTTTGGACTCCAACTCCCACCATTCCTAACAGCCTGAGACCCTTTCCTGCTTAAGTGGCTGAGGGGGGGGGGGGAGGAAAAGGGCCTGAGGCTGCTAGGAATGGTGGGAGTTGGAGTCCAAAGCACCCAGAGGGCCGAAGTGGAGAAGGAAAAGTAAGTGTTGGGCAGGAGGGGGAAGAAAGGGCGCGAAGGGGGAGGGGGAGGAAGAGGTCTCTGTCGAAAGCTGGCATGGGCAAACTTGGGCCTTCCAGGTGTTCCATCATTCTTTCCTTCCATCTTCCCTTTCCCTCCTCCCTTCTTTCCTTTTATCTGTACTTCCTTGCTGCTTTCCTTCCTTCTATCCTCCCCCTGCCTTCCTTCTTTCCTTCCTTCTATCTTTACTTCCTTCATTCCTTCCTTCTATCTTTCCTTCTCTCTTTATTTCCTTCCTTCCTTCTTTCTATCCTCCCCTCCCTCCTTTCCTTCCTTCTTTCCCTGCATCTTTCTCTTTCCTTCCTTTATTCCTTCCATCTTTCTTTCCTACTTTCGCTTTTCCCTTCTTTCTTTCTATCCTTCCTTCTTTCCATCATTATTTCCTTCCATCTTTCTTTCCTTCTATCCTCCCCTTGCCTTCCTTCCTTCCTTCTATCTTTACTTCTTTCTGTCCTTTATTCCTTCTATCTTTCCTTCTCTTTTCTTTTTTTCCTTCCTTCCTTCCTTCTTTCCTTCTTTCTATCCTTCCTTTCTTTCCTTCTTTCCCTACATTTCTTTCTCCTTCCTTCCTTCCTTTTCTTTCCATCTTTCTTTCCCTACATTTCTTTTCCCTTCTTTCCTTCATTCCTTCCTTCTCTCTTTCCTTCCTTCTCTCTTTCCTTCTCTCCCCTTGCCTTCCTTCCTTCTATCTTTACTTCCTTCTGTCCTTTATTCCTTCTATCTTTCCTTCTCTTTTCTCTTTCCTTCCTTCCTTCCTTCCATCTTTCTTTCCTACTTTTGCTTTTCCCTTCTTTCCTTCTATCCTTCCTTCTTTCCATCTTTCCTTCCGTCTTTCTTTCCTTCTTTCCTTCCTTCCTTCTATCTCTACTTCCTTGCTGCTTTTTTTCTATCCTCCCCCTGCCTTCATTCTTTCTTTCTTTCCCTCCTTCCTTCTATCTTTACTTCCTTCTTTCCTGCCTTCTGTCCTTCCTTCATTCCTTCCTTCTCTCTTTCTTTCTTTCCTTCCTTCCTTCTGTACTTCCCTCTATTTCACTTGACGCATCTTCCTTCCTTTTCCTCTCCTTTTTCACTTCCTCTTCCTCTTCCTCCTCTTCCCTCTCCCTTCCTCTTGCTGTCATGTCTTTGTCTCTCCAATTTGGAAGGGGAAAAATCCCCCAAGGCAGACAAAAGCAGCCTCTCAATTGCCTCTCTGTCTCTTCTTCTTCTTCTCGGCTCAGCGAGGAGGAGCTGGGACATAGGAATGACGGTTGTTCAACACACGGTTCCGCCCCACTTCGATATCATAAATATTCAAGAAGCCTAAACCTTAATAATCCCATAAAACGACAACTCAAGGCAACCTGTGCCGTGCATCCTTCGTGCCACTCCGAAAAAGCAAATTCTCGCATGCCTTCGTTTTCTTATTTATGGCGGCTCAGAAGGCAAACCTATTATGATCTTTTCTTCTTGGGGTACGTGATGCTATTAGAAGGACAACAAGACCTCTGAGCATGCACAGAGTGCCTTCAGAGCTGAGGCTTCCAGGTTGGAGTTTTTTGACACTCTTCCTTGACACAAATGACCAGCCTCTGTCAGAAGGGACAGAGAGTTTCATCTACGCTGACGATCGCGCCATCACCACCCGAGCAGGGAGCTTTGAAATGGTTGAACAGAAGCTCTCTGAAGCTTGAGGTGCTCTTACTGCCTATTACAGGGGAAACCAGGCTAATTCCTAATGTTTACCATTGACACAAATGACCAGCCACAACTAGAACGGACAGAGGGTTTCATCTACGCCAGTGTTTCCCAACCTTTTTTGAGCCGCAGCACACTTTTAACATTAAAAAAATCCGGGGGAACACCACCAACCAAAATGACACTCTAACACAGTAAAGAACGGCTGGGGGTTGGTGGCCTGCTGGGAGCAGCTGCTGGGAGTGCCAAAGCCGGGGAGGGGCGGAGCCAGGCTGCGCCATGCCCCGCCCCCTACCCTCGGCTTCACCTCTCCCAGCAGCTTCTCCAGCCTTGAGGGGGCAGTGCCAAGCCAGCGGTGCCAGAGCCAGCACAATGCTGGCTTGGCACTGTCCCCTCAAGGCTGGAGCAACTGCTTTGCCGAAGCCGGAGTAGGGGGCAGAGCCAGGCCGCGCCATGCCCCTCCCCTCCCCCCAGCTTTACCTCTCCTACAGGCCGTGCCATGCCCCTCTCCCCAGCTTTAGCTCTCCCACAGAGGAGGAGCATGAGCGGTGGACGGGCTTCACCACTGGGCGGGGCTTTTTGTGGCTTCAGCGAGTTCGAGGGCGAGAGTCATAGTGGGAGTCATGGTGGATTGAGGCTGGCTGGGGAAATGGCCAGAAGAGGCGGGGCCCGGACCCTTCTTTTTCTTCGCCACTGCCTGGCCCTTCATCATCTACGCTGACGATCGTGCCATCACCACTCAGGAGCTTTGAAATGGTTGGACAGAAGCTCTGAAGCTTGAAAGCCTTGAGGTGTTCTAATGTTTACCATTGACACAATTACAGGGAAAACCAGGCTTATTCCTAATCCATTTAAATTGAAATGGTTGAATAGAAGTTCTCTGAAGCTTGAGGTGCTCTTACTTCCTATTACAGGGGAAACCAGGCTAATTCCTAATGTTTACCATTGACACAAATGGCCAGCCACAGATAAAAGGGAGAGAGAGTTTCATCTACGCTGACGATCGCGCCATCACCACCCGAGCAGGGAGCTTTGAAATGGTTGAACAGAAGCTCTCTGAAGCTTGAGGTGCTCTTACTGCCTATTACAGGGAAAACCAGGCTAATTCCTAATGTTTACCATTGACACAAATGACCAGCCACAGATAAAAGGGAGAGAGAGTTTCATCTACGCTGACGATCGCGCCATCACCACCCGAGCAGGGAGCTTTGAAATGGTTCAACAGAAGCTCTCTGAAGCTTGAGGTGCTCTTACTGCCTATTACAGGGAGAACCAGGCTAATTCCTAATGTTTACCATTGACACAAATGGCCAGCCACAGATAAAAAACCAGGACAGAGGGTTTCATCTACGCTGACGATCGCGCCATCACCACTCAAGCAGGGAGCTTTGAAATGGTTGAACAGAAGCTCTCTGAAGCTTGAGGTGCTCTTACTGCCTATTACAGGGGAAACCAGGCTAATTCCTAATGTTTACCATTGACACAAATGGCCAGCCACAGATAAAAGGGAGAGAGAGTTTCATCTACGCTGACGATCGCGCCATCACCACTCAAGCAGGGAGCTTTGAAATGGTTCAACAGAAGTTCTCTGAAGCTTGAGGTGCTCTTACTGCCTATTACAGGGAAAACCAGGCTAATTCCTAATGTTTACCATTGACACAAATGGCCAGCCACAGATAAAAGGGAGAGAGAGTTTCATCTACGCTGACGATCGCGCCATCACCACCCGAGCAGGGAGCTTTGAAATGGTTCAACAGAAGTTCTCTGAAGCTTTAGGTGCTCTTACTGCCTATTACAGGGGAAACCAGGCTAATTCCTAATGTTTACCATTGACACAAATGACCAGCCACAGCCAGAACGGACAGAGGGTTTCATCTACGCTGACAATCGCGCCATCACCGCTCAAGCAGGTTTGGATAGAAGCTCTCCAAAGCTTGAGGTGTTCTTACTGCCTATTACAGGGAAAACCAGGCTTATTCCTAATCCATTTAAAACACAAACGTGTGTTTTCCACCTTAAGAACAGACAAGCATCCCAAGCTCTGAGGACGACCTGGGAAGGAATCCCACTGGAGCATTGCAGCACACCGAAATACCCCGGGAGTCACCCTGGAGTGTGCTCTGACTTACAAGAAGCACTGCTTGACTATCAAGCAATAAGTGGGTGCCAGAAATAATATAATACAAAAGCTGACTGGCACATCCTGGGGATCACAACCAGACACTGTGAAGGCATCCGCCCTTGGGCTTTGCTACTGCGCTGCTGAGTATGCAGGCCAATGTGGAATACATCTCCCCACATTAAAACAGTGGATGTGGCCCTTAATGAAACATGCCGCATTATCACAGGATGGCTACGGCCTACGCCGCTGGATAAATTATACTGTTAGCCAGTATTGCACTACCTGATATCTGTTGGGAAGTAGCAGCCAATTTTGGGCACCGCAATTGAGAGATAGGTCAGGCTTCCATGGCTGTTGGAGCAGATTCCCAATTGCAAGGCCGTTCTCGAAGGCAGGACGTTTGGAAAAGATCCTGGAGTCCTTGTGGACAACAAGTTAAACATGAGCCAACAATGTGATGGGGTGGCAAAAAAAAGCCAATGGGATTTTGGCCTCTATAGTGTTTAGATCCAGGGAAGGCATGCAACCCATGCTCTATTCGGCCTTGGTTAGACCTCATCTGGAATACTGTGTCCAATTCTGGGCACCACAATTGAAGGGAGATGTTGACAAGCTGGAATGTGTCCAGAGGAGGGCGACTCAAAGAATCAAGGGTCTGGAGAACAAGCCCTATGAGGAGCGGCTGAAAGAGCCGGGCATGTTTAGCCTGAATAAGAGAAATCTGAGAGGAGGCATGATGAGAGCCATGTATAAATATGTGAGAGGAAGTCATAGGGAGGAGGGAGCAACTTGTTTTCGGCTGCCCTGGAGACTAAGATGCGGAATAATGGCTTCAAACCACAAGAAAGGGGATTCCACCTGAACATGAGGAAGAACTTCCTGACTGTGAGAGCCGTTCAGCAGTGGAACTCTCTGCCCCAGAGTGTGGTGGAGGCTCCTTCTTTGGAGTCTTTGAAACAGAGGCTGGATGGCCATCTGTTGGGGGTACTTTGAATATGACTGTCCTGCTCGTTGGCAGAATAGTGTTGGACTGGATGGCCCACGAGGTCTCTTCCAACTCTAGGACTCTATGATTCCCTTTAAGTCTTAACCCTTCAGGAAACTTTCAGAATGATATGGACTAGGAACTTGGTTTTATTTTCAAAAACTACAGCGACTTATTTATTTATTTATTTATTTATTTATTTATTTATTTATTTACGACATTGATATGCCGCCCTTCTCACCCTGAAGGGGACTCAGAGGGGCTTACAAGTAAAATGTAAATACAATATATTATATTATTGCCATAGCACAACATTAATATTATATATTACATTGTATTATAACAAGACGGAGATTCTATGGCCTGGTCGGCCTGGGCTGGGTGGGTGCCGGTTGCCTACCCTGGATGGCGAACGGCTTAACCCATCGCCATCGGTTAAGAGCTTGGGGGTTTCGTTGGACTCCTCGCTGACCATGGAGGCTCAGGTCTCGGTGGTCAGCAGGACGTCATTCTATCACCTCCGACAGGCTAGGCGACTGGCACCCTACCTGTCCAGGAACGACCTGGCCACGGTAATCCAAGCGACGGTCATCTCGAGACTAGACTACTGTAATGCCCTCTACATTGGCCTGCCCTTGTCGACAATTCGGAAACTCAAGCTAGTGCAGAACGCTGCTGCTCGCTTGCTGGCAGGAGTGCCAGTGAGGGAGCACATTACACCCATCCTTCGGCAACTGCACTGGCTTCCTATTGAGTACCGAATTGCCTTCAAGGTGTTGGTTTTGACCTTCAAGGCCTTACATTGCCTAGGGCCTGCGTACCTGAGGGACCGCCTTACCCCGTACTCTCCCCCGAGATCACTGCGCTCAGATGAACAAAATCTGTTGCTAATACCATCAGTCCGCTCCTGCCACCTATCAACGACCAGACAAAGGACTTTTTCCGTAGCGGCACCGGTGCTCTGGAATGCCCTCCCGGACAGCACCCGAGCCATCTCGGAACTGGCCCCTTTCCGGAGGGCCTGCAAGACGGCCCTCTTCGGCTTAGCCTTTAACTAAGCACACTAGACCAACCAACCTTGCTATTTGTCCTCTCAATCCGTGTGATGACGATGCAATGTATTTTAATGTGGTTTTATGTTTTGTTTTATTAACTGTAGGGCCGCATGCCGACTTGTTGTGGCATGTTGCCCGTGTAATTTTTTACTGTTATCCGCCCCGAGCCTGCTGGGAGGAGCGGAATACAAAAGTGAACAATAAATAAATAAATAAACATTACATGATCGCCAGCGCGGTCAAGTCAGATATGGCGATGCTCTCTCGGAGCCCTTTCTCATAACTAATGGAGTGAAACAAGGTTGTGTTCTTGCACCAACCCTATTTACAATCTTCTTCAGCATGATGCTCCAAAGGGCTACGGCAGATCCCAAAGAAGAAGACGGCATATATATATATACAGTGTGTGTGTGTGTGTGTGTGTGTATGTGTGTGTGTGTGTGTATATATATATATATATATATATATATATATATATATCTGCTATTGTACTGATGGCAGCTTGCTCAACTGAAGCCATCTGAGGGCTCAACTATCTAGTCCATGAGCTGCTTTTTGCCAACAGATGCTGCCCTTGTCGCCCATTCAGAAGCAGCTCTGCAGCGCCTGTTTGGGCTGGAAGTCAGCCTGAAGAAAACAGAAGTCCTCTACCAGCCCGCACCACAGGAAGAACACCATCATCCCCACGTCAGCATAGGCACATCTGTGCTTAAGTCCGTCCAGCAGTTCACCTCCCTGGGAAGCATCATCTCTTCAGACGCCAAGATTGATAAAGAGATCGATCACAGATTAGCATAGAGTACATTCGGAAGGCTTCACAGAAGAGTCTGGAGCAACAAGCACCTGAGGCAAAGCACCAAAATCAGTGTGTACAGAGCTATCGTACTGTTTATTCTCCTATATGGGTCTGAAACATGGGTCACCTATCGCCAACACCTACCACTCCTCGAACGCTTTCATCAGCGCTGTCTTCGCACAATCCTAAATGTACACAGGACGGAATATGTGACGAATGTTGCTGTCCTTGAGCAAGCAGGGATCACCAGCGTTGAGGCCATGCTATTGAGAACACGGCTGCGCTGGGCAGGGCACCTCTCTAGGATGGAGGACCACCGCCTCCCAAAGATACTACTCTATGGTGAACTCGCCACGGGTCAGCGCAAGAGAGGCGCCCCCAAAAAGAGATATAAGGACTCCCTGAAACAACATCTCAGGCTTGGCCAGATTGATCGCCAACAATGGTCCACCCTGGCCTCACATCGGGAGGCGTGGAGACGCACTATCCACGATGCTGCGGTCTCTTTCGAGAAGACACGCCGAACGGGTCTCGACAACGCAGAAAGAACAGCAACTTGGAAACAACATCACCCAAGGAGACTTTCCGCTGTGCTTTCTGCAACCGAACTTGCCTATCTCAGATTGGCCTTTTTAGTCACCAACGTGCTTGTAAAAAGCGTGGGATGAGTCCTTCCTAAGAATTTTTGTTCGCGAAGTAATGCCGAGAAATAACATTACACTGTAATATTATGAGTAATATTACATGTAATATAAATATATATAATTATAATAGCATATTAGTCTTAGTATTATATTGTACTTGCAAAATGGAAAAGCGTAATTGGTGGGACGGTGAGCTTGGGGCCATTTTCTCTATTTTTACCCCTGCAAATCTGGGAGTTTTGCTCTCGGCACCAAAGGGAAAACGTGACAATTCCGGCAGGGACAAAGAGACTGGAAATACATCCAAAAAGCCTCCCTTTTCCAACCGCATCATTAATTCCTACAAAGTCCAGGTCCGCAACCCCTATAAATCCACCCTGGGCTGCCCCTTTTTTTTTGCCGGGGAAATGCATTAATTCTCGCTATCGAAATTGCAGCAAAATGGGACAAGACAAGGAAACAAAAGTGTCGGGAGATGACGACAATGTGGACGACAATTCTCCCATTATCCTCTGGCCGGCATGTTAGGAGTTGCAGTCCAAAGATGAGCCCTTTTCTGACTAGAAGAAAAGGGAAGAGTTGTGTGGTGTTCAATAAGTCTCCTTCTGTAGAGATTCTTAAACAGAGGCTGGATGGCCATCTGCCAGCAGGGCTTTGATTGTGTCTCCGTCTGGCAGAATGGGGTTGGACTGGATGGCCTTTGGGGTTCCCTTCCAATCTTGGATTCTATGATTTAGAGACTGGATGGCCATCTGTCGGGAGGGCTTTGATTGTGTCTCCGTCTGGCAGAATGGGGTTGGACTGGATGGCCTTTGGGGTTCCCTTCCAAATCTAGGATTCTATGATTTAGAGGCTGGATGGCCATCTGTCGGGCGGCCTTTGATTGTGTCTCCATCTGGCAGGATAGGGTTGGACTGGATGGCCTTTGGGGTTCCCTTCCAATATAGGATTCTATGATTTAGAGACTGGATGGCCATCTGTCGGGCGGCCTTTGATTGTGTCTCCGTCTGGCAGAATGGGGTTGGACTGGATGGCCTTTGGGGTTCCCTTCCAATATAGGATTCTATGATTTAGAGGCTGGATGGCCATCTGTCGGGAGGGCTTTGATTGTGTCTCCGTCTGGCAGGATAGGGTTGGACTGGATGGCCTTTGGGGTTCCCTTCCAATATATGATTCTATGATTTAGAGACTGGATGGCCATCTGTCGGGAGGGCTTTGATTGTGTCTCCGTCTGGCAGGATAGGGTTGGACTGGATGGCCTTTGGGGTTCCCTTCCAATATATGATTCTATGATTTAGAGACTGGATGGCCATCTGTCGGGAGGGCTTTGATTGTGTCTCCGTCTGGCAGAATGGGGTTGGACTGGATGGCCTTTGGGGTTCCCTTCCAATCTTGGATTCTATGATTTAGAGACTGGATGGCCATCTGTCAGGAGGGCTTTGATTGTGTCTCCGTCTGGCAGAATGGGGTTGGACTGGATGGCCTTTGGGGTTCCCTTCCAATCTTGGATTCTATAATTTAGAGACTGGATGCCTATCTGTCAGGAGGGCTTTGATTGTGTCTCTGTCTGGCAGGATAGGGTTCGACTGGATGGCCTTTGGGGTGCCTTCCAATCTAGGATTCTATGACCCAAAGGCTGGATGGCCATCTGTCGGGAAAGCTTTGATTGTGTCTTCCAACTCTGATTCTAAGACATAGTTAATCTCCATGTTTGTGGAAATGGGAAATAGTGGTTCGTACATTATCCCAAAGCAAAACACACACACGCACAAAAAGCAAAAGTTGGCCAAGGATGGGAAATGACTCCTTGGCTCATAACCAGATGACCGTCCGGACACCATCGACTTCCATCCTGGAGTTGTGTGTATGTGTGTGTGTTTGCGTGTGTGACAGTGTCACCCTTGGGTCAGGCTCAAATCCGAAACCCTATGGATAATTTACAGCCGGATCAGAGACCTGGAGTTCACACTTGGCCAAAGCCGGAGGTGCGGAAATGAACGGGAGTTTGGTCCAAGAAGAAAGGAAGGGAGAAGGAATGCCATTGCTCAAGGCTAGGAGATGTAGTTTGACAAGGTCGGTGCTCATCTCTATTTCTAAGCCAAAGAGCTGGCATTGTCCATATACACCTCCTAGATCATGTGGCCAGCATGATTGCATGGAGCACTGTTACCTTCCCACCAAAGCAGTACCTATTGATCTAATCACATTTGCATGTTTTCGAACTGCTAGGTTGGCAGGAGCTGAGGCTAACACCAGGAGCTCACCTCATCCCACAGATTCGAACTGCTGACCTTCAGTGGACAGATAGATAGAGATGACAGACAGACAGATAGATATGATAGATAGATAAATAAATAAATAATAGATGTCTAGATAGATAGATAGATAGATAGATAGATAGATAGATAGATGACAGATATGACAGATAGAGATGAGATATATAGATATGATAGATGATAGATGGAAAGGTAGGTAGGTAGATAAATGAAAATATGATTGATGGATGGATGGATGGATAGATAGATAGATATGATGGATGGAAAGATAGATGGATAAATGGATGGGTGGGTGGATAGATGTGATGTGATAGATGATAGATGGAAAGATGGATGGATATGATTGATTGATAGATGGATGGATAGATATGATTGATAGATGATAGATGGAAAGATGGATGGATAGATATGATTTATAGATGATAGATGGAAAGATGGATGGATGGATGGATGGATGGATAGATAGATAGAAAGATGGATCGATGGATCAATGGATAGATATGTTTGGATAGATGGATAGACAGATATGATTGATAGATGATAGTTGGAAAGATGGATGGATGGATATATAGATATGTTTGATAGATGGATAGATGGATGGATGGATGGATGGATAGATGGATAGATATGATTGATAGATGGAAAGATAGATGGATAGATGGATGGATATATAGATATGATTGATAGATGGAAAGATAAATGGATAGATAGACAGATATGATTGATAGATAGATGGATGGATAGATATATAGATATGATTGATAGATGATAGATGGAAAGATGGATGGATGGATATATAGATATGATTGATGGATGGATGGATAGATGGATAGAAAGATGGATCGATGGATCAATTGATAGATGGATAGACAGATATGATTGATAGATGATAGTTGGAAAGATGGATGGATGGATATATAGATATGATATGATGGATGGATAGATGGATAGACAGATATGATTGATTGATGGAAAGATAGATGGATAGATGGATGGATAGATAGATATGATTGATAGATGATAGTTGGAAAGATAGATGGATGGATAGATATATAGATATGATTGATAGATGGATAGATAGATGGATAAACAGATATGATTGATAGATGGAAAGATAGATGGATGGATAGATATGATTGATAGATGATAGATGGATAGATGGATGGATGGATAGATGGAAAGATAGATGGATGGATGGATAGATAGATATGATTGATAGATGGATGGATAGATGGATGGATGGATGGATGGATAGATATAAGATTGATAGATGGATATGGATGGATGATAGATAGATGGGATAGATGATATGATTGAAGATAGATGGAAAGATGGATGGATGGATAGATATGATTGATAGATGGAAAGATAGATGGATGGATGGATGGATAGATATGATTGATAGATGGATAGATGGATAGATGGATAGACAGATATGATTGATAGATGATAGATGGAAAGATAGATGGATGGATGGATAGATATGATTGATTGATAGATGGATAGATAGATGGATAGATGGATGGATAGATAGATGATTGATAGATGGAAAGATGGATGGATGGATGGATGGATAGATGGATGGATATGATTGATAGATGATAGATGGATGGATGGATAGATAGATGGAAAGATGGGTAGATATGTTTGATAGATGGATGGATGGATGGATGGATAGACAGATATGATTGATAGATGGAAAGATAGATGGATGGATGGATGGATGGATATATAGTTATGATTGATAGATGGAAAGATGGGTAGATGGATGGATGGATGGATGGATATGATTGATAGATGGATAGACAGATATGATTGATAGATGGAAAGATAGATGGATGGATGGATATATAGTTATGATTGATAGATGGAAAGATGGGTAGATGGATGGATGGATGGATGGATATGATTGATAGATGGATAGATAGACAGATATGATTGATAGATGGAAAGATAGATGGATGGATGGATATATAGTTATGATTGATAGATGGAAAGATGGGTAGATGGATGGATGGATAGATATGATTGATAGATGGATAGATAGATGGATAGATAGATATGATTGATAGATGATAGATGGAAAGATAGATGGATGGATGGATATATAGATATGATTGATAGATGGAAAGATGGATGGATGGATGGATAGATAGATATGATTGATAGATGGAAAGATAGATGGATAGACAGATATGATTGAAAGATGGAAAGATAGATGGATGGATGGATAGATAGATATGATTGATAGATGGAAAGATAGATGGATAGACAGATATGATTGATAGATGATAGATGGAAAGATGGATAGATAGATGATATGGATAGATAGATATGATAGATAGATAGATGATAAATGGAAAGATGGATGGCATGGACAGACAAACAGACAGACAGATAATATATATGTCGGTCTGTCTATCCATCCATCCACCTACCTGTGGGAGAGGCTTTATGTAAATGTCTGGAACTACAGTATAAACTGCTGAGAAATTCATTCTTTAATGTTGCAAACAAGCGGAAGTAAACAGTGTCTTCCTCCCACTCTACGAAACACCATCTCGAAAAACCGAATGCATCCTATAATGATCACAGGCATCCCTATATCTCTGTTTGGTGGTAGTGAAAATAATGTGTGTCTTGCGATCGTGGAGAAAGGATGGTAAACAGGAACGAAACCAAACAAAGGAAGCAGGAGATCCTCTCTTAGAGCAATGTATCTTTATGTATTCACATTTGTATTTTAGAGTTACGTGTAGTTAGAGTCAGAGATACTGTGTCCAAAGAGGTTTACGTATATACAGGTATTGCTTTGGGTTCCAGGCACGCCAAGGGTGGTAGTATTAGGCCTGAGGGGCCCTAATGCTAGAGAATGGATGGAAAGATGGCCACTGCCCCCCAGTTTGGGAAATCTAGCCTGCCAAGGATTGGAAAGGATGGCTCGACTGTGCCCCGAACCCGCCCTTGACGTGCTTCCTCGTCCCAGGCAAAAATTATAGCCAAGGATTGGCGTCATGCGGGTAGATTAATACGTTCCCGCTCTGACCTTGTGTGCTTTTCTTCCCGTGTCCCAGGCCTCTGAAACGACTCTCCGGGGATTCTATATATTTCTTTTCCCCTCCTCTTTGTCCCTTGGCATTGTTTCGGGAGACCTTTCGGGACCCCCTCCCTCGGAGAGGGGTCCCGAAAGGTTAGACCAACCGGAGACTGGGAGCCTGAGAAAAATGGAAACCGGAGGCCCATCTTCCGAAACCGCGGAGAATCACACGGCTTTCCAGATGCGGTCGGGCGACTACAAGGCCCACCTGGTAGCCGGAAGGATGCTGGGAGATGCGGTTGTCCTCACGCCCATGCTGCCCAGACATCCCAATTTTGCAGTTTTCAAGGTGTGACTTCTTGCAGTGTTTTTCAACCTTTGTTGAGCCGCGGCACATTTTTGACATTGACCAAATCCTGGGTCACACCACCCACCAAAATGACACAAAACGACACTCTAACACAGTCATACATATAGTTAATATGTTTTTAAATGTATTTATACACTCAGTGTGAATCCTGGGCCTGTTTCAATGAACACAACATAGACATCCTGTCAGGAATGGCAAAAAGACACAAACTTCCCACACAGAACTCCCATAACCAAGAGAACATACTATAAGAGTTTGGTGGGCATTGACCTTGAGTTTTGGAGTTGTAGTTCACCTATATCCAGAGAGCACTGTGGACTCAAACAATGTTGGATCGGGACCAAACTTGGCATGAATACTCAATATGCCCAAATGTGAACACAGATGGAGGTTGGGGAAAATAGACCTTGACATTTGGGAGTTACAGTTTCTGGGATTTATAGTTAACACACACACAAAGAGCATCCTGAACTCTTGCAACAATGGAGTTGAACCCAACTTGGCATATTGAACTCTCATTACCAACAGAAAGTACTGAAAGGGTCTGCTTGGGAATTGACCTTGAGTTTGGAAGTTGTAGTTCACCTACCCCTAGAGGGCACTGTGGACTCAAACAATGTTTTGCTATGTTGTTGTTTGTTTTATATCCAGAATGACAATGTTGGAAGGAGGCTCACCACTTTAAGGTCCCTCAAACAGGCATGGGAAAACTTCGGCCCTCTGGGTGCTTTGGACTTCAACTCCCACCATTCCTAGCAGCCTCAGGCCCTTTTCCTGCTTAAGTGGCTGAGGGGGGAAAAGGAAAAGGGCCTGAGGCTGCTAGGAATGGTGGGAGTTGGAGTCCAAAACACCTGGAAGGTCCAAGTTTGCCCATGCCAGTTTTCGAGGCGTGACCCATGCGGGCGCTACTGCGCAGACTCGCCCCAGAGCAAAACAAGGCAAAGCGAGCAGAGCGAGGCTGGGAAGAAGGGAGCCCGAGTGGAGAAGAAAAAGTGTTCGGCAGGAGGGGGAAGAAAGGGGATTGGAGGCTCCAATTTCCCACGGCACACCTGATAGCTTACGGCACACTAGTGTGCCGTGGCACACTGGTTGGGAAACACTGGCCTAGATGAATCCTTTGTTGAGAGGTGATGAGCTGTCCCTGAATATTTCTTGTCTGGAGTTCCCCTGTTTTTCAGTCTTTTTTAAACTACTGTTACAGTTTTAGAGATTTTTGTTATACTACAAGCCAGATTTTATTCATTTTCATAGTGTCTTCCTTTCTGTTGAAATTGTTCACATGTCACCTATTTTCCTACTTTCCAACAGGACCAACACTGTGAATATTATTATTATTATTATTATTATTATTATTTCAGAGCTTTGGAAGGTGTCTCTTGTGAACTTCAACATCCATCATGCTCAGTTAGCAAAAAATCAGTGGCTGATTGTTTTTTGCCAGACAAGCATGTGGACAATTTCAAGAAACCATGGGCCATACAGTATTTTTTAAAAAACTCCAAAATCATAACAGTACATTAAAAAAACAACACTAAAAACAGGGTGATTCCAGACAAGACACAACCAGGGCCAGCTAACACCTCCCGACAAAGGATTCCCCCAGGCAGGAAGCAGCCAAGCTTTGGAGCTCATTTCCATTTCCAAGCTGAAGAGCCGGCGTTCTCCGTAGACACCTCCAAGGTCATGTGGCCAGCATGACTGCATGGAGCGGCGTTACCTTCCCGCCGGAGCGGTACCAATTGATCTTCTCACATTTGCATGTTTTCGAACTGTTCGGTTGGCGGAAGTGGGGCTGACAGTGGGAGCTCACCCCGTTCCCCAGGTTCGAACCTGCGCCTTTTTGCTCAGCAAGTTCAGTAGCTCAGAGGTTTAACCGGCTGTGTCATCGACATGACTGCATGGAGCACTGTTACCTTCCTGCCGGAGCAGTACCTATTGATCTACTCACATTTGCATGTTTTTGAACTGCTAGGTTGGCAGAAGCTGGGGCTGACAGCGGGAGCTCGCCCCGCTCCCCGGATTCGAACCTGCGACTTTTTGCTCAGCAAGTTCAGCAGCTCAGTGGTTTAACCTGCTGCGTCATCGGCATGACTGCCTTCCCGCCAGAGCAGTACCTATTGATCTACTCACATTTGCATGTTTTTGAACTGCTAGGTTGGCAGAAGCTGGGGCTGACAGCGGGAGCTCGCCCCGCTCCCCGGATTCGAACCTGCGACTTTTTGCTCAGCAAGTTCAGCAGCTCAGTGGTTTAACATGCTGTGTCATCGGCATGACTGCCTTCCCGCCAGAGCAGTACCTATTGATCTACTCACATTTGCATGTTTTTGAACTGCTAGGTTGGTGGAAGCTGGGGCTGACAGCGGGAGCTCACCCCGCTCCCCAGATTCGAACCTGCGACTTTTTGCTCAGCAAGTTCAGCAGCTCAGTGGTTTAACCTGCTGCGTCATCGGCATGACTGCCTTCCCGCCAGAGCAGTACCTATTGATCTACTCACATTTGCATGTTTTCGAACTGCTAGGTTGGCGGAAGCTGGGGCTGACAGCAGGAGCTCACCCCTCTCCCAGGATTTGAACCTACGACTTTTCTCAGCAAGTTCAGCAGCTCAGTGGTTTGACCTGCTGTGTCATCGGCATGACTGCACGGAGCGCCGCTACCTTCCCGCCGGCGCGGTACCTATTGATCTACTCACATTTGCATGTTTTCGGTCAGCAAGTTCAGAAGCTCAGGCGTTAAACTCACTGCGCCACCCTTATCGATCTGCAGTGGAGTCTCCTTCTCTTTAAGCAGAAGCTGGGTGGCCATCTGTTGGGGGGGCTCGGATTGTGTCCGATGGGGTTGGACGGGATGCCGATTGGGGTCTATGATTCTAGGACGGATTTAGGGAATGATGTAGTGTTGCCAAGGGGGCATCTCTCTGCGTTTCCCTGAACTTTACACTGTTTCATGAGATGCTACACCGCTGGCTATTTCCCGGCCCCCTCCCCACATGTTCCCCTGGAAAAAGGCTTCCCCCCCCTGTTTGCGGGCTCTCCAAACAAGAGCCTCCCTTGTCCAGGCCTGGCTTTGCCTCTGTTCCCCAGCAAAGGTCGCAACCTCTCCTGCCCTCGGCCTGACACGCTCGGTCATGCTTTGCATTCCGCCATCCTTGGCCCAAGGTGTCTTTGCGCAGAGGCCTACGCGCCCCTTCCTTCCCCAAAATAGCAGAAGGTATATAATATAACATAACATAACATAACATAACAATATGTTAGTTGTACCCTGCCACGCATTCCTGTGGCCATCCTTCCCTCCCTTTTTCTCTTTTTCTTTCTTTCTCTCCTCCCTCTTTTCTTCCTTCCCTTTTGTCTTTCTTTCCTTCCTTCTTTCTCTTCCATTCCTTCACACCCTTTTTCTTTCCCTTCTACTTTCTCTTCTTCCTTCCTTCTGTTGGTCCTATAGATTCTGAGATGGTTGTTGTTGTGGTGGTGGTTGTTGTTGTTCAGATTCTGAGATGGTTGTGGTGGTGGTGGTTGTGGTTGTTGTTGTTGTTGTTCAGATTCTGAGATGCCTATTGTTGTTGTGTAGATTCTGAGATGGTTGTTGTTGTGGTTGTTGTTGTTCAGATTCTGAGATGCCTATTGTTGTTGTGTAGATTCTGAGATGGTTGTTGTTGTGGTGGTGGTTGTTTTTCAGATTCTGAGATGGTTGTTGTTGTCGTTCAGATTCTGAGATGGTTGTTGTTGTGGTTGTTGTTCAGATTCTGAGATGCCTATTGTTGTTGTGTAGATTCTGAGATGGTGGTTGTTGTGGTTGTTGTTGTTGTTCAGATTCTGAGATGCCTATTGTTGTTGTGTAGATTCTGAGATGGTTGTTGTGGTTGTTGTTGTTCAGATTCTGAGATGGTTGTTGTTGTGGTGTGGTTGTTCAGATTCTGAGATGGTTATTGTTGTGGTGGTGGTTGTTCAGATTCTGAGATGGTTGTTGTTGTTGTTGTTCAGATTCTGAGATGCCTATTGTTGTTGTGTAGATTCTGAGATGGTTGTTGTTGTTGTTGTTCAGATTCTGAGATGGTTGTTGTGGTGGTGGTTGTTTTTCAGATTCTGAGATGGTTGTTGTTGTTGTGGTTGTTGTTGTTGTTCAGATTCTGAGATGGTTGTTGTTGTGGTTGTTGTTCAGATTCTGAGATGGTTATTGTTGTGGTGGTGGTTGTTCAGATTCTGAGATGGTTGTTGTTGTTGTGGTTGTTGTTGTTCAGATTCTGAGATGGTTATTGTTGTTGTGTAGATTCTGAGATGGTTGTTGTTGTTCAGATTCTGAGATGGTTGTTGTGGTGGTGGTTGTTTTTCAGATTCTGAGATGGTTGTTGTTGTTGTGGTGGTTGTTGTTGTTCAGATTCTGAGATGGTTGTTGTTGTGGTTGTTGTTCAGATTCTGATATGGTTGTTGTTGTTGTTGTTCAGATTCTGAGATGCCTATTGTTGTTGTGTAGATTCTGAGATGGTTGTTGTTGTTCAGATTCTGAGATGGTTGTTGTGGTGGTGGTTGTTCAGATTCTGAGATGGTTGTTGTTGTTGTGGTGGTTGTTGTTGTTCAGATTCTGAGATGGTTGTTGTTGTGGTTGTTGTTCAGATTCTGATATGGTTGTTGTTGTTGTTGTTCAGATTCTGAGATGCCTATTGTTGTTGTGTAGATTCTGAGATGGTTGTTGTTGTTCAGATTCTGAGATGGTTGTTGTGGTGGTGGTTGTTTTTCAGATTCTGAGATGGTTGTTGTGGTGGTGGTGGTTGTTGTTGTTCAGATTCTGAGATGGTTGTTGTTGTGGTTGTTGTTTTTCAGATTCTGAGATGGTTGTTGTTGTTGTTGTTGTTCAGATTCTGAGATGCCTATTGTTGTGTAGATTCTGAGATGGTTGTTATTGTTGTTATGGTTGTTGTTGTTCAGATTCTGAGATGCCTATTGTTGTGGTGTAGATTCTGGGATGGTTGTTGTTGTTGTTGTGAC
This sequence comes from Anolis apletophallus, assembly GCA_030556195.1. Taxonomy (NCBI): domain Eukaryota; kingdom Metazoa; phylum Chordata; class Lepidosauria; order Squamata; family Anolidae; genus Anolis; species Anolis apletophallus. The sequence goes on from JARBWK010000019.1 coordinate 13,708,496, forward strand.
TATGAGAGGCCTAGTGCTGCTGCTTCGTCTCATTATCCAGCCCCAGCCCTGAGAGCAAACCCATTGACTCTGCCAGCGAAGGGGACGATGGGCCTTGCAGTCCCACCTTCCCAATGCACAACATGCTGGGGGCGGAGGGCTTTGACCCAGTTCCTCTGCCCCCCACCCAAGTCGTCTCCCCACTTGACGAACATTGGCCCCGACGGATCCCCCGTATTAACCGTCCAGTGACCTTCCCTTGTCATCCTTCAGCGCAAAGCAAACACTACAGCCATTCAAAAAAAGAGGAGGAGAGGGTCTTAAGAAAATAGGCGGCCCCCTCCCCTCCCCTCCCCGGCCAGGCTTTGGGGGTCAAGGGTGTCCCGCTGCCCCTTTGAGACACTCTGGCAGGCCATATAATTCCAAAGCAGGCCTCCCCTTCGCTTTGGGGCTGACCTGCCGTGACCCCCAAGCCCCAAAGCCTCCCAGGCCGGGGTCAGGCAGTGGTCAAAAGGGGCCGAAACTAGATCTTCCTCCTCAAGGAAGAAGGAAAGGGAGGGAGAGGAGAAGGAAGAGTCAAGAGTGGGAAGGGGCTCCCTGAGGTCACCTAGTCTGACACCCCCCCCCCCCAACTCCAGAAAGAAAATATTGCAAGCCTTTCCTTTCTGAAATACATTTTACATATACCGTCATGGGAAAACTTCGGCCCTGAAGGTGTTTTGGACTTCAACTCCCACAATTCCTAACAGCTGGTAGGTAGGTAAGGAAGGAAGGAAGGTAGGTAGGAAGGAAGGAAGGAAGGAAGGAAGGAAGGAAGGAAGGAAGGAAGGACGCAAGAAAAGAAGAAAAGGGGCAAGGAAGGAAGGAAAGACAGAAGGAAAGAAAGGAAGATGGAAAAAGGAAGGCAAACAGGAAGGAAGGAAGGAAGGAAGGCGAGAAGGAAAGAAAGAAGCAAGCAAGGAAGGAAGGGTGAAAAAAGGAAGGTGTGAAGGAAACAAAGAAGGAAAGAAGGAAATTAAGAAGGATGGAAGGCAAGAAGGAAAGAAAAAAGGAAGGAATGAAGGAAAGAAAAGAAAGATGGAAGGAAGGAAGGGTGGAAAGGTGGGGGGAAAGGAAGGAAGGAAAGAAGCAAGGATGGAAAGAAAGAAAAAAGAAAGATAGAAGAAAGGAAAGAAGGAAAAGTGGAAAAAGGAAGGCAAGAAGGAAGGAAGGGTGGAAGGAAGGAAAGGTAGAAAAAAGGAAGGAAAGAAAGAAAAAAGAAAGATAGAAGAAAGGAAAGAAGGAAAGGTGGAAAAAGGAAGGCAAGAAGGAAGGAAGGGTGGAAGGAAGGAAAGGTAGAAAAAAGGAAGGAAAGAAGCAAGGATGGAAAAAAGAAGAAGAAAGGAAGGAAAGGTGGGAAGAAGGAAGGAAAGAAGGAAAGAGAAGGAAGGGTGGAAGGAAGGAAAGAAAAGGAAGGATGGAAGGAAAGAAGAAAAGATGGAAGGAAGGAAAGGTGAATAAAAGGAAGGGAAGGAGCAAGGAAAGATAAAAGGAAGGAAAGAAAGAAGAAAAGAAAGAAATGTGGAAGGAGGGAAGGAAAGCAAGGAAGGAATGAAAGAAAGGTGGAAAAAGGAAGGAAAGGAGGAAGGAAAGAAAGAAGAAAGGAAAGAAAGAAAAGAAAAAGGTTGAAGAAAGGAAGGAAAGAAGCAAGGAGGGAAAGAAGGAAGGAAAGAAAGATGGATGGAAGGAAGGAAGGAAAGAAGGAAAAAGAAGGAAGGGAGGAGGAAGGGAAGAAAAGAAGGAGAAAAAGAAGGAAAGGGAGGAGGCAAAGAAGGAAGAAAAAGAAATGAAAGAAGGAAGGAAGGAAGGAAGGAAGGAAGGAAGGAAGGAAGGAAGGAAGGAAGGAAGGAAGGAAGGAAGGAAGGAAAAAAAGAAAGTTTGAAGAAAGAAAGGAAAGAAGCAAGGAAGGAAGACAGGAAGGAAGTTTGCCCCTGCCTGATGTATACTGTAAAATGAATGCCACTTGACCCCGCGTGAACTACCGTGGCTCCATGCTATGAAATCCTGGGAGTTGTAGTTCTGCAAGGACTTTCGTCTAGATTGGGAGGAGGAGCTGGATACCTCTCGCACCTCATCCGCACCATCAAAGCAACACCTGGCAGGTCACGGATCACAGAGGTGAAGGCACGACTCCCAAGAATGTGCCCCATAAGCCGTTAATTATGGGATAGCCAAGGGTTTGTGGCCTGGCCTTCGGGCGGCTACTAAGCCTGAGCGACCACTGGTGGAGGACGGGCTCCAATTGACACACACCTGTCCATCAAACACTCTCAATTTCGATGAATTGGGCGTGGGGGGATATAATCTGGGTAATACAGTAGTCCAGCACTCATTGGCACTAGGATGCCAAGTTACTTTTTCCCAGTGTAACTTTAGATGGAATCCAAAGGGACGGGTCGAGAGAAGAACTATAACTCCTGGAAGTGAACTACAAATCCCAAGGAAGGAGAACCATAATTGCCAGAGAAGGAAGACTGCAACTCCCAAGGAAGGAAAGAAAGAAAGAATAAAAAGAAAGAAAAGTGGAAGCGCTAATGCCAATAGAACAGTGAAGAACTATACCTCCCAGGGTGTCTTATCAAAGGTGAGAAGAAGGCTTTTCGGCACTACATCTCCCAAAATCCCTCAGCCGCAGTCCCTGACATACCATCGGAATTGGTGCCGGCCACTGAATGCTCAGAGGTGTAGTCCCAATAGAGAGTGACCTTGGAGAACTATAGCGCCCAGGATATAACAGGCCAGGGATGCTTTACAACAGTGTTCCCCAACCAGTGTGCCGGGGCACACTAGTGTGCCGTGAGTGATCATCAGGTGTGCCGTGGGAAATTGGAACCTCCAGGAGGGGAGGGGGGAGAGTCTAGTGTGTTGAAGTATAAAAACCCTAAGAAACCTACCTTGATAAAGGCCCCCTCACCACCCGTTGTCTACTTGGCCTCTCCCTCTCCATGGATTGGGAAGGCCCGCCTCCCTTTCCCCAAGTAGAGACCTCCTCTTGCCTCCTGGGGGTTCTGTGTGGGAAGTTTGGCCCAGTTCTATCATTGGTGGGGTTCAGAATGCTCTTTGATTGTAGGGGAACTATAAATCCCAGCAACTACAACTCCCAAATGTCAAGGTCTATTTCCCCTGAACTCCATCTGCGTTCACATTTGGGCATATTGAGTATTCATGCCAAGTTTGGTCCTGATCCAACATTGTTTGCTCTCTGGATATAGGTGAACTACAACTCCAAAACTCAAGGTCAATGCCCACCAAACTCTTATAGCATTTTCTCTTGGTTATGGGAGTTCTGTGTGGGGAGTTTGTGTCTTTCCGCCATTCCTGCCAGGATATCTATGTTGAGTTCATCGAAACAGGCCCAGGTTTCACACTGAGCGTATAAATACATTTCAAAACATATTAACTATATGTATGACTGTGTTCGAGTGTCGTTTTGTGTCATTTTGGTTGGTGGTGTGCCCCAGGATTTGGTCAATGTCAAAAATGTGCCGGCTCAAAAAAGGTTGGGAAACACTGCTTTACAACATCCTTCACCAAGCTGATAAAGTCCAGTCCTAGGCTGGACTCTAAACATTAGCCAAATATGTTAAATAAGAGCTCCACCTGGTGGGCAGGAAGGAAACTGCAGCTTGCTTCCAAATCCCAAACCAATTGTTTCCCATTTTTCTACCCCACAAGCACATTATTTTGGATCCTAGCCAGGGGCGGTCCAAGGTAATTTTATATGGCAAGCAAACATTATTTTGGTGCCCCCCCAAACATTATTTTGCCCCCATGTAAAACAAATATACAATTATAATATCACAATACCATTAGTAGTATTATTTATTTATTTATTTATTATTTCACATTTGTCTGTCGCCCCGCCCCCCCCCAAACGGCTCGGGGCGACTTACAACCGTTCGTAAAATACAATTGTCAGATAACTCATAATAACTCACAGTAATACCATTAAGATGGAATTACAACTAGAACAGTTGAAGCAACAAATGGAGTGGCAGTGGGCTGACAGCCAGGCGGTGCGAGCTACAGTTTAGCTAACTCCGAAGGCTTGTTGGAACAGCAATGTCTTAACTGCTCTCCTGAACGGGAGGAGGCCCTGGGTGGCACGGATGCCGGCGGGCAGTGCGTTCCACATGGTAGGGGCTGCAACAGAGAAAGCCCGGCGGCGGGTTGCGGACAGATGGTAGGTCCTCACATTTGGGATGACCAGGAGGTTTAGCTCTTCGGAGCGCAGTGATCTGGTGGGATGGTATGGGACAAGGCGGTCCCACAGGTACACTGGCCCCAGACCATGTAAGGCCTTAAAAGTCAGGACTAACACTTTGAAGGCAATCCGGCATTCAATTGGGAGCCAGTGCAGTTCGCGCAGGGTTGGCGTGATGTGGTGGCCAATCGGGACCCCTGCCAGGAGTCGCGCTGCAGCGTTCTGCACCAGCTTGAGTCTCCGGATTACCGACAGAGGAAGGCCAATGTAAAGAGCGTTACAGTAGTCCAGCCTCGAGATGACCGTGGCTTGGATCACTGTGGCTAAGTCGCGCCGGGACAAATAGGGGGCCAGCTTCCTCGCCTGGCGAAGATGGGAAAATGCTACCCTGCTGACGCTGGAGACGTGGGCCTCCATCGACAACAGGGGGTCCAAGGTTACTCCTAAGCTCTTAACAGAGGGCGACGGACATAATGTCACGCCGTCCAGGGTTGGAAGCTGAACATCCCTACAGCCCGGAGGACCCAGCCACAGGATCTCCGTCTTTGCCGGATTCACCTTCAACCTACTGGCTCGCAGCCATCCAGTGACGGCCTCAAGGCAACGATGGAAATTATCGGGTACGGATTCGAGGCTGCCCTCCATCTTCAAGATAAGCTGGGTGTCTTCAGCGTACTGATGGCACACCAGCCCAAAACTACGCACCAGCTGGGCAAGTGGTCGCATATAGATGTTAAATAAGGGGGAGAAAAAGCCCCTGAGGAACCCCTCAAAGAAGCGGGAACCCCGGAGACATCCTTGCCCCTCCTCACTTGATGTAGCCGGTTCTGGAGGAAGGAGGTCACCCACCAAGGGCTGTCCCCTAACTCCGGCCCTGGCAAGGCGGTGAGTCAATAGATCATAATCGACTGTATCAAACGCCGCTGTGAGGTCCAATAACACGAGCAGCGCCGATCCTGCTGATCCAGCTGGCAGCGCAACTCATCCGAGATGGAGACCAGGACCGTCTCCGTCCCATGCCCCAGACGGAAGCCGGACTGGAAGGGGTCTAGCCAAGCTGCGTCATCTAGGAAGGACTGCAACTGCTCCATTGCCGCCTTCTCAATTACCTTGCCCAGGAACGATAAATTCGAAACCGGGCGGTAGTTGGAGGGGACCGTTGGATCTAACCCCGGCTTCTTCAACAATGGAGAGACCACCGCCTCTTTAAACCCTCTGGAAATACTCCTGGGCTAGGGAAGTATTAATTATATTCAACAGAGGGTTTCGTAATCCCTTCAGGCTGGCTTTCACCAGCCAGGAGGGGCACGGATCAAGGGAACAGGTGGTCGGGCGAGCTGCAGCAATAATCCTATCGACAGCTTCTGCGTCCAGTGGCGTGAACCGGTCGAAGGTGGGCCCGGCAAGAGGCCACGGAGTCTCAAGTTCACTAACTGTATCAATCGTGGCCGGAAGGTCCCGGCGGAGGGCCGAGATCTTGTCTGCAAAATAGCTCTGAAAAGCCTCGGCAGTGAGGGCCTGATTATCACCGTTTGGGATGGTAGGGACCATTATATTGTATCAATGTATATACAATATATTATAGTACATACTCATACTATATTATATCATAATTATATTATACTACAATACAATATATTTATATTATAATATATTGACATTATAATATAATATAACATTCTATTATATTATTATTATAAAATAATAAATAAAATTATTTATATAAATCAAATTATCCTCTACTAAATATTTTCATGACTCCTATAAAACTCAAATAACCCAAAATAAAGTAAAATTAAATATTATATATTACTATTTGCCTCCGCAGTTGCGCCTGTCTCTCCTCGATGCTCCTGGCCGGCGCGCGCGGGGGGAGGTGGGTGGGTGTGGTAGGCTTCACACGTGATTGGGCCTGGCGAGGGAGTTCGCCTCAGCGCGCGGCCCCTACTACGGAGGTTTCCGCGCATGCGCAGTTGCTCCTGCGCTCAACTTCAGCTCTGGAGCAACTGCGCCTGCGCGAAAACCTCCGCGCATAGGCAGCCACGGCGCTGCCTGAGGAACATCGGCAGGGCGCCGGCGGCCGGGGGAATTCGCCCCTTCCCAGATGGTGCCCCACGCGGCCGCTTCCTTGGCCTACCTGTAGGACCGCCCCTGGTCCTAGCCCAAACCCAACCCAGAGTGAGAGCAAATCCACTGGCTCTCTGATGGTGGGGATGATTGATTGATGTTGCTGTGCACAAGAAGATACACCCTCCAAGGCCAGTGCTATGGAAGCGGCCTTTCAGCACTATAGCTCCCACAATGCCCCCCCATCCCCATGTCTCAAAAAAGGAACTGACTATTGAAATTGGTGTTTGCATGTCATTTCAAGAGCAAGGGACGTTTGGAGAACGCTTTGCTGCCATTTTACCTCAAAGAGGAGGCCATGAGAGGAAGGAAGGAAGGAAGGAAGGAAGGAAGGAAGGAAGAAAAAAGAAAGAAGGAAGGAAGACACGAAAGAAGAAGGAAGAAAAGAATGAAAGCAGAAAGGAAGAGAGATGAAAGGAAGGAAAGAAAGAAGGAATGAAGGAAATAAATGAAGGAAAGAAGGCAAGAGAAAAAGAAAGAAGGAAGAAATGAGAGAAATGAAAAGAAGGAAAGAAAGATATTAAGAAAAGGAAGGAAGGAAATGACGAAAAGAAAGAAGGAAGGAAAGAAATGAAGAAAAGGAAGGAAGGAAATGACGAAAGGAAAGAAATGAAGAAAAGGAAGGAAAAAGTTGAGAAAAGAAGGAAGGAAGGAAATGAAAAGAAAAGGAAGGAAAGAAGGGATGAAGGAAATAAATGAAGAAAAGAAGGCAAGAAAAAAAGAAAGAAGAAATGAGAGAAATGAAAAGAAGGAAGGAAAGATATTAAGAAAAGGAAGGAAGGAAATGACGAAAAGAAAGAAGGAAGGAAAGAAATGAAGAAAAGGAAGGAAGGAAATGACGAAAGGAAAGAAATGAAGAAAAGGAAGGAAAAAGTTGAGAAAAGAAGGAAGGAAGGAAATGAAAAGAAAAGGAAGGAAAGAAGGGATGAAGGAAATAAATGAAGGAAAGAAGGCAAGAGAAAAAAAGAAGGAAGAAATGAGAGAAATGAAAAGAAGGAAGGAAAGATATTAAGAAAAGGAAGGAAGGAAATGACGAAAAGAAAAGGAAGGAAAGAAATGAAGAAAAGGAAGGAAAAAGTTGAGAAGAGAAGGAAGGAAATGAAAAGAAAAGGAAGGAAAGAAGGGATGAAGGAAATAAATGAAGGAAAGAAGGCAAGAGAAAAAGAAGGAAGGAAGAAATGAGAGAAATGAAAAGAAGGAAGGAAAGATATTAAGAAAAGGAAGGAAGGAAATGACGAAAGGAAAGAAGGAAGGAAAGAAATGAAGAAAAGGAAGGAAAAAGTTGAGAAAAGAAGGAAGGAAGGAAATGAAAAGAAAAGGAAGGAAAGAAGGGATGAAGGAAATAAATGAAGGAAAGAAGGCAAGAGAAAAAGAAGGAAGGAAGAAATGAGAGAAATGAAAAGAAGGAAGGAAAGATATTAAGAAAAGGAAGGAAGGAAATGATGAAAAAAAGAAGGAAGGAAAGAAATGAAGAAAAGGAAGGAAAAAGTTGAGAAGAGAAGGAAGGAAATGAAAAGAAAAGGAAGGAAAGAAGGGATGAAGGAAATAAATGAAGGAAAGAAGGCAAGAGAAAAAGAAGGAAGGAAGAAATGAGAGAAATGAAAAGAAGGAAGGAAAGATATTAAGAAAAGGAAGGAAGGAAATGACGAAAAGAAAGAAGGAAAGAAATGAAGAAAAGGAAGGGGAAAGTTGAAAGGAAATGAAAAGGAAGAAATGAAGAAAGGAAGAAGAAAAGAAGGAAGGAAATGAAAAGAAAAGGAAAGGAAAGAAGAAGGAAATAAATGAAGAAAGAAGGCAAGAGAAAAAGAAGGAAGGAAGAAATGAGAGAAATGAAAAGAAGGAAGGAAAGATATTAAGAAAAGGAAGGAAGGAAGGAAATGATGAAAAAAGAAGGAAGGAAAGAATTGAAGAAAAGGAAGGAAAAAGTTGAGAAAAGAAGGAAGGAAATGAAAAGGAAGGAAAGAAAGAAGGGATGAAGGAAATAAATGAAGGAAAGAAGGCAAGAGAAAAAGAAGGAAGGAAGAAATGAGAGAAATGAAAAGAAGGAAGGAAAGATATTAAGAAAAGGAAGGAAGGAAATGAAAAGGAAAGAAGGAAGGAAAGAAATGAAGAAAAGGAAGGAAAAAGTTGAGAAAAGAAGGAAGGAAGGAAATGAAAAGAAAAGGAAGGAAAGAAGGGATGAAGGAAATAAATGAAGGAAAGAAGGCAAGAGAAAAAGAAGGAAGGAAGAAATGAGAGAAATGAAAAGAAGGAAGGAAAGATATTAAGAAAAGGAAGGAAGGAAATGACGAAAGGAAAGAAGGAAGGAAAGAAATGAAGAAAAGGAAGGAAAAAGTTGAGAAAAGAAGGAAGGAAGGAAATGAAAAGAAAAGGAAGGAAAGAAGGGATGAAGGAAATAAATGAAGGAAAGAAGGCAAGAGAAAAAGAAGGAAGGAAGAAATGAGAGAAATGAAAAGAAGGAAGGAAAGATATTAAGAAAAGGAAGGAAGGAAGGAAATGATGAAAAAAGAAGGAAGGAAAGAATTGAAGAAGAAAAGGAAGGAAAAGTTGAGAGAAAAGAAGGAATGAAATGAAAAGTATAGGAAAGAAAGAAGGGATGAAGGAAATAAATGAAGGAAAGAAGGCAAGAGAAAAAGAAAGAAGGAAGAAATGAGAGAAATGAAAAGAAGGAAGGAAAGATATTAAGAAAAGGAAGGAAGGAAATGATGAAAAAAAAGAAGGAAAGAATTGAAGAAAAGGAAGGAAAAAGTTGAGAAAAGAAGGAAGGAAATGAAAAGGAAGGAAAGAAAGAAGGGATGAAGGAAATAAATGAAGGAAAGAAGGCAAGAGAAAAAGAAAGAAGGAAGAAATGAGAGAAATGAAAAGAAGGAAGGAAAGAAGGAAAGAAATGATAAAAGAAAGGAAGGAAAGAAATGAAGAAAAGGAAGGGAAAAAATGACAAAAGAAGGAAGGAAATGAAAAGGAAGAAGGAAGGAAGGAAAGAAAGAAGGAAGGAATGAAGAAAAGAAGGCAAGAAAAAAGAAGGAAGGAAGGAAAGAAATTAAGAAAAGGAAGGAAGGAAATGATGAAAAGAAAGAAGGAAAGAAATGAAGGAAAGAAAGAAGGAAGGAAAAATGGAGAAAAGAAGGAAGGAAGGAAATGAAGAAAAGAAAAGGAGGACAAGAAAGAAGGAAGATGAATGAAAGCAAAAAGGAAGGAAGGAAGGAAGGAAGGAAGGAAGGAAGGAAGGAAGGAAGGAAGGACGATGAAAGGAAGGAAGGAAGGAAATGAAGTAAAGAATAGAAGGAAAGAAGAAAGGAAGACAAGAAAAAAGGAAGAAGAAAGAAAGCAAAAGGAAGGAAAGAAAAAAGGAAGGAAAGAAAAATGGAGAAAAGAAGGAAGGAAGGAAAGAAATGACGAAAAGAAGGAAGGAAGGAAAATGAAGAAAAGAAAGAAGGAAGATGAAAAAAAGCAAAGAAGGAAGGAAGAAAATAAAGAAGGAAGAAAGGAAGAAAAGAATAGAAGGAAGGAAGACAAGAAAAAAAGAAGAAGAAAGAAAGCAAAAGGAAGGAAAGAAAGAAGGAAGGAAGGAAAAAATGGAGAAAAAGAAGAAGAAAGGAAAGAAATGACGAAAAGAAGGAAGGAAAGAAATGAAGAAAAGAAAGAAGGAAAACAAGAATGAAAGCCAAAAGGAAGGAAGAAAGATGAAAAGAAGGAAGGAAGGAAGAAAAGGAAAGAAGGAAGACAAGAAAAAAGAAAGGAAGAGGAAAGAAAGCTAAAGGAAGGAAAGAAAGAAAGAGGAAATGAAGAAAGAAAAGAAAGAAGGCAGGAAGGAAGAAAAGCAAAAAGGAAGGAAGGAAAGAAGGAAGGAAGAAAGAAAGATGGATGGATGGAAGGAAATTGAACGCAGATTCCAGTTTTGCCACCAGAGGGAGCTGCAAGCCCAAGAAAGCTCCCATCCATCTCTATTGATTGGAAGTTTCTTTCATCTCCACACTTTGGGATTAATGCAGTTTGACTCCCTTTTCAATGCCATGACTGAGTGCTGTGGTCTGACAAGCTCTTCAGCCTTCTCTGCCCAAGAGGGCAGGCACCCCACCAAACTACAAAGCACCGCATTCCCTAGCATAGAGCCATGGCAGTTCCAGGGGCGTCAAACTGCGTTAACTCGACAGTGTAGACGCCGCCTTAGACTAGCAAAAAGAGACATAACTTTTCAAGCTGACTTGGAAGCAGCTGGCGCTTGGTTAGGTCTGGACGTTCAGATAATAAATAAACACAGCTGGCGGGACAGGAAACTGGACAGTCCAGGCCTCTGCTTTCATCCTTGCGTAAGGACCTTTGCATACCATTTCCAGAAAAGGCAACTTTGGCCACCGCTCTAGGCCTGATCAACCTATCACTGAAGGACGATAGTTCCCGATTTTAGACTCTGGTGGGTGGGATGGGCTGATATGAGATTATACGGTTCCTATTTCCCTCCTATATGAATGTACTAGCTGTACCCGGCACACGTTGCTGTGCCCTTTTTAGGAGATGCGAGAAAGTCCAATCATCCACGGTGTGCCCTCCTCTAAACTGCAGTTGGATGGAGTGTGGGTCGTGGGGGGCATGGTGTGCCAAGTTGGGTCTTTATTGGTCTTGGTTCTGGGCCACAGTGGTCTGTGGGGAATGATGGGTTTTGAAGTACTACAAATCCCCTTTTCCATGGTGGTACTTCAAGTCGGGGCTCTGTGTGCCAAGGTAGGTGCTCATGGTCGGGGCTCATGGTCGGGGCTCTGTGTGCCAAGGTAGGTTACTGTAAATTCAGGCCATACACAATGTCCCATGAGCTGAGGTCTAGTTAGGAACAGCAAGTTAATGAAGCCTTACTGTCAATTCAGGCCATACACAATGTCCAATGAGCTGAGGCCTAGTCGGGAGAATCAAGTTAATGAAGCCTTACTGTCAATTTAGAGTGTAAACAGCTTCCCAGTAAGTGAGGCCTAGTTAGGGAAATCAAGTTAATGAAGCCTTACTGTAAATTCAGAGCGTAAACAGCTTCCCAGTAAGTGAGGGCTAGTTAGGGAAGTCTAGTTAATGAAGCCTTACTGTCAATTTTGGGCGTGGTCTGTGATTTTTTGGGGTGTAAATTTTAGGTTGGAAGTGATTTGGGTGTTTGTGTTGGGGATTGGCTCAGGCCAGGGCCGTAGCCAGGATTTTGATTCGGGGGCTGAGTTTGGTTCGGGGCTGAGACTGGGTGGAAGAGGGTCTACCCTAGCAAACCTTTTGTATTGTTATCCCAATAACCCCATTAATGTGGGATATAATGCGCATGGTGATCAGATCATGATATGAATAAACATAACAGTTTAAATAATGTACCAGTAAGGCCTTTTCACAGACCACCCCGAGAATTTCGGGGGGGGGCTGAAGCCCCCTTAGCCCCCCCCCCCCGGCTACATGCCTGGCTCAGGCCTTTTCCTTATTCTGTTTTGGCAGTTTATTATGGATCGGAATTTTCATGTTGGCTGGCCAGTGCAGCAGTTATGCAAATCCGCCCTTATTGGCAGCCAATCCTGTTGTTCAGAATGTAGAGGCTGGGTGAGTCTTTGGCTGCCCCGGAGGATGCTGGTAAATGTAGTTTTATTTTTACTCGTTGTTTTGGGGGCCTTTTAGGTTTTGGGGGGGAAAGTTTCTTTGCTACAAACGTACCTTGCTTGAGGCCTATTTCTGTTGGCAAGTTTTGTGTTTCTGCGTTGTATGGTTTCTTTATTTGAGGTATACATCCCATGACATGAACCCATTTATATAATAGATGGCAGAAGACACGAGCCGGACAAACTCGGCTCACAGGCAGGGCCTGAGCTCTGCGGGGCTCTACCGGGCTTGGCGGAGCTGCGAACTGGGAGAAAGGCTCCCCGAAATCATCTCACAAACAAAGACCTATTTTGATGACCTCGACAATTCTTATCTTTTGGAAGGGATAAAAAAAATTGGAGAAACGTTGGACAAAGTGTATAAAGCTCAAAGGAGACTACGTTGAAAAATAAAATGATTTTTTAAATCCAAAAACCTCTGTTTCATTCAAAAAGTCACGGACTTATTGACCTCAATGCTGGTGATCCCGGCTTGCTCAAGGACAGCAACATTTGTCACATAGTCGGTCCAGTGTATATTTAGGATTTTGCAAAGACAGCGCTGATGAAAGCAATCGAGGAGTCATAGGTGTTGGCGATAGGTGACCCATGTTTCAGACCCATAGAGGAGGATAGACAGTACGATAGCTCTGTACACACTGATTTTGGTGCTTTGCCTCAGGTGCTTGTTGCTCCAGACTCTTTTGTGAAGCCTTCCGGATGCACAATATGCCTTTGCTAATCTGTGATCTATCTCTTTGTCAATCTTGGCGTCTGAAGAGATGATGCTTCCCAGGGAGGTGAACTGCTGGACCGACTTAAGCACAGATTTTCCTCTGCTGACATGGGGGTGATGGTGTTCTTCCTGTGGTGCGGGCTGGTAGAGGACTTCCCTTTTCTTCAGGCTGACTTCTGAAGGGGAAGATAATACCCAGTTAAATGCACAATTCCAGAAGTTGGCCAAAAGAGATAAGGAACAAGAAATGCATGGAAGTGGAAGAAGACAGAATAGGTGTTGCACTCCAGAAATGGGCAAAGCCCTTACTTAAACACACCACATGTTGAGGGTAAAAACCAGATCTTCTGTATATATAATACAAAAAAATGTATGTATGTATGTATGTATGTGTGTATGTTTGTATGTATGTGGCAGCGTTCTGATTGGCTCCCGGCCTCTACATTCTGACAACATGATTGGTTGCCAGTGAGGGTGCATTTGCATAACGCCTCTATTGGCCAGCCAACACGAACATTCCGACGCTCTAAAGTGGCAGAGGGGGTAAGGAAAAGGCCTGAGGCAGTCAGGCATGGTGGGCGTTTCAGACCAAAACGACCCCTTTGCGACCCCAAACAGTGAGAGAACAAGACCAAACTTGGCACACAGAACCCTCAAGACCCACCCTACATCCTGGTGCAGTTTGAGGGAGGATGGACCATGGATGACGGGACTTGCAGTACTTTAACTCACTTGCTTAGAGCACTCTGGCCCACACCATAGAAGGATCAGGACCACACTTGGCACACAGATGCCCACTGGCCCACTTTACAACCCGGTGCGGTGTAGGGCAGGATGGGCCACAAATGATGGGATTTGCAGTACCTTCACCCGATTCATTTCCCACAGAACATTGAAGCCCCTACAAATCACAGACCAGGCCCAAACTTGGTACACAGAGCCCCCATGACCCACTCTACATCCTGCTGCAGTTTTGAGTGGGACGGACCATGGATGATAGGACTTGAAGTACCTTCACTCACTTTCTGAGACCACTGTGACCCTCATCCAATTACCAAAAAAGAACGAACTTGGCACACAGAGCCTCCATGACCCACTTTACATCCTGGTGCTGCTTGGAGAAGGGCAGACCATGCATGATGGGACTTGAAGTACCTTCACTCACTTCCCTCATGACCCTGCATCCTGGTGCCGTTTGAAGGAGGATGGACCATGGATGATGGGACTTGAAGTACCTTCACTCACTTCCCAAAACTGCTGCAAACCTAATCCAATGACTGATCAAGACCAAACCTGACACACAGAGCCCTCATGACCCACTCTACATCCTGGTGCCGTTTGAAGGAGGATGGACCATGGATGATGGGACTTGAAGTACCTTCACTCACTTCCCAAAACTGCTGCAAACCTAATCCAATGACTGATCAAGACCAAACCTGACACACAGAGCCCTCATGACCCACTCTACATCCTGGTGCCGTTTGAAGGAGGATGGACCATGGATGATGGGACTTGAAGTACCTTCACTCACTTCCCAAAACTGCTGCAAACCTAATCCAATGACTGATCAAGACCAAACCTGACACACAGAGCCCTCATGACCCACTCTACATCCTGGTGCCGTTTGAAGGAGGATGGACCATGGATGATGGGACTTGAAGTACCTTCACTCACTTCCCAAAACTGCTGCAAACCTAATCCAATGACTGATCAAGACCAAACCTGACACACAGAGCCCTCATGACCCACTCTACATCCTGGTGCAGTTTGAAGGAGGATGGACCATGGATGATGGGACTTGAAGTACCTTCACTCACTTCCCAAAACTGCTGCAAACCTAATCCAATGACTGATCAAGACCAAACCTGACACACAGAGCCCTCATGACCCACTCTACATCCTGGTGCCGTTTGAAGGAGGATGGACCATGGATGATGGGACTTGAAGTACCTTCACTCACTTCCCAAAACTGCTGCAAACCTAATCCAATGACTGATCAAGACCAAACCTGACACACAGAGCCCTCATGACCCACTCTACATCCTGGTGCCGTTTGAAGGAGGATGGACCATGGATGATGGGACTTGAAGTACCTTCACTCACTTCCCAAAACTGCTGCAAACCTAATCCAATGACTGATCAAGACCAAACCTGACACACAGAGCCCTCATGACCCACTCTACATCCTGGTGCCGTTTGAAGGAGGATGGACCATGGGTGATGGGACTTGAAGTACCTTCACTCACTTCCCAAAACTGCTGCAAACCTAATCCAATGACTGATCAAGACCAAACCTGACACACAGAGCCCTCATGACCCACTCTACATCCTGGTGCCGTTTGAAGGAGGATGGACCATGGATGATGGGACTTGAAGTACCTTCACTCACTTCCCAAAACTGCTGCAAACCTAATCCAATGACTGATCAAGACCAAACCTGACACACAGAGCCTCCATGACCCACTCTACATCCTGGTGCCGTTTGAAGGAGGATGGACCATGGATGATGGGACTTGAAGTACCTTCACTCACTTCCCAAAACTGCTGCAAACCTAATCCAATGACTGATCAAGACCAAACCTGACACACAGAGCCCTCATGACCCACTCTACATCCTGGTGCCATTTGAAGGAGGATGGACCATGGATGATGGGACTTGAAGTACCTTCACTCACTTCCCAAAACTGCTGCAAACCTAATCCAATGACTGATCAAGACCAAACCTGACACACAGAGCCCTCATGACCCACTCTACATCCTGGTGCCGTTTGAAGGAGGATGGACCATGGGTGATGGGACTTGAAGTACCTTCACTCACTTCCCAAAACTGCTGCAAACCTAATCCAATGACTGATCAAGACCAAACCTGACACACAGAGCCCCCATGACCCACTCTACATCCTGGTGCCGTTTGAAGGAGGATGGACCATGGATGATGGGACTTGAAGTACCTTCACTCACTTCCCAAAACTGCTGCAAACCTAATCCAATGACTGATCAAGACCAAACCTGACACACAGAGCCCTCATGACCCACTCTACATCCTGGTGCCGTTTGAAGGAGGATGGACCATGGATGATGGGACTTGAAGTACCTTCACTCACTTCCCAAAACTGCTGCAAACCTAATCCAATGACTGATCAAGACCAAACCTGACACACAGAGCCCTCATGACCCACTCTACATCCTGGTGCCGTTTGAAGGAGGATGGACCATGGATGATGGGACTTGAAGTACCTTCACTCACTTCCCAAAACTGCTGCAAACCTAATCCAATGACTGATCAAGACCAAACCTGACACACAGAGCCCTCATGACCCACTCTACATCCTGGTGCCGTTTGAAGGAGGATGGACCATGGGTGATGGGACTTGAAGTACCTTCACTCACTTCCCAAAACTGCTGCAAACCTAATCCAATGACTGATCAAGACCAAACCTGACACACAGAGCCCTCATGACCCACTCTACATCCTGGTGCCGTTTGAAGGAGGATGGACCATGGATGATGGGACTTGAAGTACCTTCACTCACTTCCCAAAACTGCTGCAAACCTAATCCAATGACTGATCAAGACCAAACCTGACACACAGAGCCCTCATGACCCACTCTACATCCTGGTGCCGTTTGAAGGAGGATGGACCATGGGTGATGGGACTTGAAGTACCTTCACTCACTTCCCAAAACTGCTGCAAACCTAATCCAATGACTGATCAAGACCAAACCTGACACACAGAGCCCTCATGACCCACTCTACATCCTGGTGCCGTTTGAAGGAGGATGGACCATGGGTGATGGGACTTGAAGTACCTTCACTCACTTCCCAAAACTGCTGCAAACCTAATCCAATGACTGATCAAGACCAAACCTGACACACAGAGCCCTCATGACCCACTCTACATCCTGGTGCCGTTTGAAGGAGGATGGACCATGGGTGATGGGACTTGAAGTACCTTCACTCACTTCCCAAAACTGCTGCAAACCTAATCCAATGACTGATCAAGACCAAACCTGACACACAGAGCCCTCATGACCCACTCTACATCCTGGTGCCGTTTGAAGGAGGATGGACCATGCATGATGGGACTTGAAGTACCTTCACTAACTTCCTGAGACCACTGCAAGCCACGTAAACATCTCATAAGGACCACCCTTGACACACAATGCCTTTCTCAAATAACCTGGGCAGGGCCGGGTCCCCAGGCTAGTATAGAATAAAGTAAGAAAGTTCCAATAATATAAAGTCAGTAAGAATGCAATATCAAAAAACAAGTCAGAAACTTTACATCCTGATATTTACATGGCGATTCAGAACAGGAGCGGAATTTCAGTTATGAAGTAGCAACAAAAACAATGTGTTTTTTTTAAATAAGATTTTTTATTGTTTTCAGTAAATAAAAAAAAAAACAGATAAAGAGGGGGAACAATCATAGAATCATAGAAAAGTAGGAAAACATATAACTAACTACCACCTAAAAGTACCTTTGTGGTCCATCACTCCATCAAAGGTAGAAAAAAAGAGAGAACAAGGAGAAGACATAGAAGAAGAAGAAAGAAAGAAAAAGAGTTAAGAATTAAAAATACACAAAATTTGACTTCCATCCATCTTCGTTTCGTGTCGTCCATTTTTAATATGTTCTATTCATTTTAAGTTTCGTCCTTGCGTAGTACTAATACTCCTACTTTCCTTGATCCAGTTCGTCCTCCATTCTTGCCAACTATTACCTGTCTCTATTTCTATTCTCCTGGGTGGGTTATGTTTCCTTATCAATGTATTTTTGCACTCCCTCCCAGTCTGTTCTTTTTACACCTTTTCCATCGTTCCTTTTCAGCCAAAAGGTTAGCTCATCCATATATTTAATGTCCATAACTTTCTGTAGCCATTGTATTCTTGTTGGTATCAAGTCTTCCTTCCAGTGTCTTGCAAATGACATTCTCGCTGCTGTCGAGAGAAATATAAACAGTTTTTGTGTATTTTCTTGATCAAATATATTTTCGTCTAAAAGTCCGAGTAAATAGAACTCTGGTTTCATCGGGTAGGTCAAACCTAGAATCTGTTTACATTCCTTGTGTACCATTTGCCAAAATTGTATTGTCCGGGGGCACGTCCACCACATATGGTAGAATGATCCTTCATGGGTTTTGCATTTCCAGCAATTATTGTCCGTGTTTTTATACATTAAGCTTATTTTTTGGGGGGTTATATACCACCTATGTAGCATCTTGAGCCAATTCTCTTTTAAGTCCGTGGCGTACGTATATTTCAATCTTATAGTCCATACTCGTTCCCATTCATTCAATTTTATTGTTCTTCCTACATTTTGCGCCCATCTAATCATCTAATCCTCCTTTTCTGTTGCCCATCCCAGCAACATGTTATAAATTTTGGTGATGATTTTTTTATCTCCTGTCAAAATTTTGTCCCATTGTTCCTCTTTCCCACTGAAGCCTACCTTGTTATCTCTTTTAAAACACTCCTTAATCTGATAATAATGCAGCCGAGATATTTCTTTGTATTGATCTTTGATCCTCTCATAGCTTTTAAGTTCATATGTGCCATCTCTTTTTACTTCAAGTAGATCACTGTATTTAGGCCATTCCCTCCATCCTAAGAGCCTTATGATCGGGGGCCACCACCACATGAAGAACTGCATCAAGTGCGCTGCAGCAGTGAAAAAAGCAAATTCTATGCTTGGCATGATCAGGAAGGGAATCGAAAATAGGTCGGCAAATGTTGTATTGCCTCTCTACAAATCTATGGTGAGGCCACATCTGGAGTACTGTGTACAATTCTGGTCACCGCACCTCAAGAAGGATATAACGGAACTGGAAAAGGTACAGAAAAGGGCAACAAGAATGATCCAAGGGATGGAGCGGCTCCCTTACGAAACCAGGTTGCAACGCCTTGGTCTTTTCAGCCTTGAAAGACGGCGTTTAAGAGGTGACTTGATCGAAGTGTATAAAATCATGCATGGGATAGAAAAGGTGAATAGAGAAAAAATATTTTCTTTGTCACACAACACTAGGACTAGGGGCACTCCTGAAGCTCCAAGGTAGGAAAGTTAGGACTAACAAAGGAAATATTTCTTCACCCAGAGGGTCATTGGGTTATGGAACTCACTTCCAGAGGAGGTTGTGACAGCGGTCAGCCTGGACAGCTTCAAGGCAGGATTAGACAGATTCGTGGATACCAAGGGAATCAGTAGCTACTGAAATGGACATCGAAGTGCCACCTCTGTGTTGATGGAGGCAGGCAGGATTTCCCCGGGTACTGGTTGTGGGGGGTCGGGAGCAGGTGAGGGTTTCGCCCTCCTTTCTGCTAGAGATCCCTGTGTACAACTAGTGGGCCACTGTGTGACACAGAATGCTGGACTAGATGGGCTGAGGCCCGATTCAGCATGGCTCCTCTTATGTTCTTATGTTCTAAGGGGTCGCGGCATGGGGAAGGTTAAGAGACACTGGGGTAGATGCACCCCTGGAGATACCTTCCCAGCTTTCTGCCAGCTGTCCTTTCCTGATGGAGTTCCCTTCTGGCAGATCTTGAAGGAAGGAAAGAGCAGGCCGGAAAAAACAGGCCGGCCTCTTTTCCTGCAAAGCCCACTCCTCTTTTCCTGTGGGATCCTGGACATCCTCTCCCCATTCAAGCGCACTCTATGGGATGCCCCATTCTCCTCCTCCGTTGCCACCAACCAAAGACGGTGGCCTTCCTTGCCTCCCATTTCTGGACTTCCTCCCACCCTTATTTGTGCATTGACAAGCCTTTCGTGGCTATTGTAACCACCGTGGCTCATTTCATTACATGCTGGATCATTTCACAATGCTCTTGAATTGTAGGTGAACTATAAATCCCAGCAACTACAACTCCCAAATATCAAGGTTTCTTCCCCCCAAACTCCACCAGTGTTCACATTTGGGCATGTTGAGGATTTGTGCCAAGTTTGGTTCAGATACATCATTGTTTGAGTCCACAGTGCTCTCTGGATATAGATGAACTACAACTCCAAAACTCAAGGTCAAAGCCCACTAGACCCTTCCAGTATATTTTGTTGTTCGTGGGAGTTCTGTGTGTCAAACCTTGGTTCGATTCCATCGCTGGTGGAGTTCAGAATGCTCTTGAATTGTAGGTGAACTATAAATCCCAGCAACTACAACTCCCAAATGTCAAGGTTTATTTCCCCCCAAACTCCACCAGTGTTCACATTTGGGCATGTTGAGGATTTGTGCCAAGTTTGGTTCAGATACATCATTGTTTGAGTCCACAGTGCTCTCTGGATATAGATGAACTACAACTCCAAAACTCAAGGTCAAAGCCCACTAGATGGGAGTTCTGTGTGTCAAACCTTGGTTCGATTCCATCGCTGGTGGAGTTCAGAATGCTCTTGAATTGTAGGTGAACTATAAATCCCAGCAACTACAACTCCCAAATGTCAAAGTTTATTTCCCCCCAAACTCCACCCGTATTCACATTTGGGCATGTTGAGGATTCGTGCCAAGTTTGGTCCATCACTGTTTGAGTCCACAGTGCTCTCTGGATATAGATGAACTACAACTCAAGGTCAAAGCTCACTAGATCCTTCCGGTATATTCTGTTGGTCGTGGGCAGGCATGTAGCCGGGGGGGGGGGCTAAGGGGGCTTCAGCCCCCTCCCCCCCGAAATTCTCAGGGTGGTCCGCGAAAAGGCCTTACTGGTACATTATTTAAACTGTTATGTTTATTCATATCATGATCTGATCACCATGCTCATTATATACCACATTCATGGGGTTATTGGGATAACAATACAAAAGGTTTGCTAGGGTAGACCCTCTTCCACCCAGTCTCAGCCCTCCCGAACCAAACTCAGCCCCCCGAATCAAACTCCTGGCTACGGCCCTGGTCGTGGGAGTTCTGTGTGCCAAACTTTGGTTCAATTCTGTAGCTGGTGGAGTTCAGAATGCTCTTGGATTGTAGGTGAACTATAAATCCCAGCAACTACAACTCCCAAATGTTGAGGTTTATTTCCACCAGTGTTCACATTTGGGCATGTTGAGGATTCGTGCCAAGTTTGGTCCATCACTGTTTGAGTCCACAGTGCTCTCTGGATATAGGTGAACTACAACTCCAAAACACTGATTTAGACAATAAATAAATGAGGTCCCGCAAGAAGGACTTGGGGCAGGAGCTGTGTTAAACCCAGTTTGGAAGCGGATTCATTCCTTCCCGCGTCAGACTAAGACTTTTTGCAGATTTTCACGCATTGCGCAATCATGGAAGCCATTAACCGGGAATGTGGCGCAGCTGGCTAGGTGTCAGCTGCATAAGATCACTACTGACCAGAAGGTCATGAGTTTGAGGCCTGCCGGGTCGGGGTGAGCTTTCGACCAATTTGTGTAGCTCGTTGTCGACCTTTGCAACCCGGAAAACAGTTGCATCTGTCAAGTAGGAAATTTAGGTACCACTTTGTGGGGAGGCTAATTTAACACATTTGCAAGGCCATAAAATCTCCAGGAATGAAGGAATGCAACAGCTCCCTCTGGTGGCCAGAAGCTGGAATGTTAAATTGCCTCTATGTCTGACTATAAATGTTGTATGTCAATGGCATTGAATGTTTGCCTGTGTATGTGCATTGTGATCTGCCCTGAGTCCCCTGCGGGGTGAGAAGGGCGAAATATAAATCATATATATATATATATATATATATATATATATATATAACAAAACCATTCTGAAATTTTGGAATTTTTTCGGAAAATTTCGGAAGTCATTCAGATTCAAAGCACCAAGCCAACTACATCCGGAACGAGTTTTGAACCATTTTTTAATGGACCAACCAGGCCTAATTGGTACCTATTTTTATTTTGAAATTTACCCATAGCTGCTGCATTTCTCACCTCGGCTTATACTCGAGTCAATCTGTTTTCCCAGATTTTTTTTGCAGTAAAATTAGGTGCCTCGGCTTATATTTGGATCAGCTTATACTCAAGTATATATGGTAATTTGGATCGGCTTATACTTGAGTATACAGTAATTTGGATTGGCTTATACTCGAGTATATGCGGTAATTTGGATCGGCTTATACTCGAGTATATATTTGGATCGTCTTATACTCGAGTATATATGGTAATTTGGATCGGCTTATACTTGAGTATATATTTGGATCCGCTTATACCTGAGTATATACTGTAATTTGGATCAGCTTATACTCGAGTATATATTTTGATTGGCTTATACTCGAGTATATACGGTAATTTGGATCGGCTTATACTCGAGTATATATTTGGATCAGTTTATACTCGAGTATATATATGGTAATTTGGATCGGCTTATACTCGAGTACATATATGGTAATTTGGATCAGTTTATACTCCAGTATATATATGGTAATTTGGATCGGCTTGTACTCGAGTATATATATGGTAATTTGGATCGGCTTATACTCGAGTATAATTCAGATCGTCTTATACTCGAGTATATATGGTAGTTTGGATCGGCTTATACTCGAGTATATATATGGTAATTTGGATCGGCTTATACTCGAGTATAATTCAGATCGTCTTATACTCGAGTATATATGGTAGTTTGGATCGGCTTATACTCGAGTATATATATGGTAATTTGGATCGGCTTGTACTCGAGTATAATTCAGATCGTCTTATACTTGAGTATATATGGTAGCTTGGATCGGCTTATACTCCAGTATATATATGGTAATTTGGATCGGCTTATACTCGAGTATATATATGGTAGTTTGGATCAGCTTATACTCGAGTATATATATGGTAATTTGGATCAGTTTATACTTGAGTATATATATGGTAATTTGGATCGGCTTGTACTCGAGTATAATTCAGATCGTCTTATACTTGAGTATATATGGTAATTTGGATTGTCTTATACTTGAGTATATATGGTAATTTGGATCAGTTTATACTCGAGTATATATATGGTAATTTGGATATATATGGTAATTTGATCGGCTTATATATTCAGATGGTAATTTGGATGGTAATTTGGATTGTCTTATACTCGAGTATAATTCAGATCGTCTTATACTTGAGTATATATGGTAATTTGGATTGTCTTATACTTGAGTATAATTCAGATCGTCTTATACTTGAGTATATATGGTAATTTGGATCATCTTATACTCGAGTATAATTCAGATCGTCTTATACTTGAGTATATACGGTAATTTGGATCGGCTTATACTCGAGTATATATTTGGATCAGTTTATACTCGAGTATATATATGGTAATTTGGATAGTCTTATACTCGAGTATAATTCAGATCGTCTTATACTCGAGTATATATGGTAATTTGGATGAGCTTATACTCGAGTATAATTCAGATCGTCTTATACTCGAGTATATAAGGTAATTTGGATGAGCTTATACTCAAATATATATGGTAATTTGGATTGGCTTATACTCGAGTATAATTCAGATCGTCTTATACTCGAGTATATACGGTAATTTGGATCGCTTATACTCGAGTATATATTTGGATCAGTTTATACTCGAGTATATATATGGTAATTTGGATCGGCTTATACTCGAGTATAATTCAGATCGTCTTATACTCGAGTATATACGGTAATTTGGATCGCTTATACTCGAGTATATACGGTAATTTGGATCGGCTTATACTTGAGTATATATTTGGATGGGCTTGTACTCGAGTATATACGGTAATTCCTGGAGCCTATGCTAGACCTGAGATGCTACCACGTTTCCGGCTGTCAATCAGGAAACCAAGCACCCTTGCCCCTCACCCATAATGCATGAGTGTGTGCCTTCCTCTCTCGCAAGCGCCCTTCCTCTTCTCGGTTCCCCACTCGGGGTTTCTAAATAAAGCGCCTCCGATGTTGAAATCAGCAAATCCGGTCACATTTTGGAAAGCGCGGATGGAGGCCTGTGACTTGTAGAACCGGAAGTAACTTTCTAGAGCAGCTCTTGGCACACAGAACCCCATCACTAACTCAACCAACTGGAGGGGTTTGAGGGGACTGACTCACCATAGTGGGAGTTGTAGTTTACCCTACAGCCAGAGAGCACACTCAACCCCACCGTTGATGCATCTAGAGCAAACTTGCCCAACGTAACAAACTTTAAGTACTGATGCAGTTTATTGGGGTTGACCTGGCATGATGGGAGTTGTAGTTCACCCACAACCTTATGCATTTTGTACAATTGTATAATTTACTTTTTCAAGTAACTTGGGTCCAAGCTATGTATATATGTTTCTGTGTGTTGTGTCTGTATGTGTATGTATACAGTATATATGTGTGTGTGTGTATACACACACAAGCATACACACACACACTAGCCATCCACTGCCATGCATTGCTGTGGCCCAGTCTGTGTATATGTGTTTTCTGTGTATATATTTTGTGCATATGTGTATGTATGTGTATTTGCATATGGCATGATGGGAGTTGTAGTTCACCACAACCTTATGCCTTTTGTACAATAATATAATTGACTTTTTAAGTAACTCAGGCCCAAGCTACGTATATATGTTTGTGTGTTTTGTGTGTGTCTGTGTGTGTATATATATATGTGTGTGTATATGAGTGTGTGTGTGCGTATATATACAGACACACACACACTAGTCATCCACTGCCATGCATTGCTGTGGCCCAGTCTGTATATATGTGTTTTCTGTGTATATATTTTTGTGCATATGTGTATCTATGTATGTATGTTTGCATATGGCATGATGGGAGTTGTAGTTCACCCACAACCTTATGCCTTTTGTACAATTGTATAATTTACTTTTTCAAGTAACTTGGGCCCAAGCTATGTATATATGTTTCTGTGTGTTGTGTGTGTATGTGTATGTATATATATGTGTGTGTGTGTGTATGCGTGTGTACACACACACACAAGCATACACACACTAGCCATCCACTGCCATGCATTGCTGTGGCCCAGTCTGTGTATATGTGTTTTCTGTGTATATGTGTTTTCTGTGTATATATTTTTGTGCATATGTGTATGTATGTGTGTTTGCATATGGCATGATGGGAGTTGTAGTTCACCTACAACCTTATGCCTTTTGTAAAATTATATAATTGACTGTTTCAAGTAACTTGGGCCCAAGCTATATATATAAGTTTGTGTTGTGTGTGTGTGTGTATTGTGTGTGTGTATACACACATACATACACACATACACACACACACAAACACTAGCCATCCCCTGCCATGCATTGGTCTGGCCCAATCTGTGTATGCCTATATGTGTTTTCTGTGTGTATGTATTTGTGCATATGTGTATATATTTGTGTTTGAGTATGGCACGATGGGAGTTGTAGTTCACTCACAACCATATGCATTTTGTACAATTATATAATTGACTTTTTCAAGTAACTTGGGTCCGAGCTATGTATATATGTTTGTGTGTGTTGTGTGTGTGTGTGTGTGTGTGTGTATATATATATATGCGTGTGTGTATATATATGTATGTGTATATGTGTTTGTGTATGTGTTGTGTGTGTATATATATGTGTGTATGTGTGTTGTATGTGTGTGTGTATGTGTGTATATACACACACACACACACACATACACACACACACTAGCCATCCCCTGCCATGCATTTGTCTGGCCCAGTCTGTGTAGGCCTATATGTGTTGTCTGTGTGTATGTATTTGTGCATATGTGTATATATGTGTGTTTTGAGTATGGCACTATGGGAGTTGTAGTTCACTCACAACCATATGCATTTTGTACAATTATATAATTGACTTTTTCAAGTAACTTGGGTCCGAGCTATGTATATATGTTTGTGTGTGTTGTGTGTGTGTGTGTATATATATATATATATGCGTGTGTGTATATATATGTGTGTGTATATGTTTGTGTATGTGTTGTGTGTGTATATATATGTGTGTATGTGTGTTGTATGTGTGTGTGTGTATGTGTGTATATATATATACACACACACACACACATACACACACACACTAGCCATCCCCTGCCATGCATTTGTCTGGCCCAGTCTGTGTAGGCCTATATGTGTTGTCTGTGTGTATGTATTTGTGCATATGTGTATATATTTGTGTTTCAGTATGGCACGATGGGAGTTGTAGTTCACTCACAACCATATGCATTTTGTACAATTATATAATTGACTTTTTCAAGTAACTTGGGTCCGAGCTATGTATATATGTGTGTATGTGTTGTGTGTGTGTGTGTGTATATATATATATGCATGTGTGTATATATATGTGTGTGTGTGTATGTGTTTGTGTATGTGTTGTGTGTGTATATATATGTGTGTAGTATGTGTGTGTATATATACACACACACACACATACACACACACACTAGCCATCCCCTGCCATGCATTTGTCTGGCCCAGTCTGTGTAGGCCTATATGTGTTGTCTGTGTGTATGTATTTGTGCATATGTGTATATATGTGTGTTTGAGTATGGCACGATGGGAGTTGTAGTTTAACCACAACCTTATGCCTTTTGTGCCATGGAAACACTGACTTTTTACAACACCCGGGCGAGCTCGTCAAGAATAAACACAAGGGAGTGGGTTCAAAATCACCCAATGGCTGGAAACGATGCATTTCTCATGTCTCACTCCAGGAACGCCGACCCCACCGAAGTCCTGGTGACACCAAAAGCCAAAGGAAATCTATGTTGACGTCCGGGATGATCGAACTCGTGTTTGGACAAGTCTCAAAGTGAGCAGGAGCGCAAGGGAAAAATACCCCGAGGCCAGAAACGTGGAGACAGGAGAGCCACTGAGTTGGCCTTCAAATATGTGGACCGTCCAGGTTGCGCGTCTTAGGTTTCCGTCTTGTCTGGTCTCACCCAGTTGTTTGTGTGTTTGTGAAGAATTAAATTGAGGATCTGAGCGGGGCGGGCCTTCGAGTTCGAGGAAGTCTCTCTCTGTTTCCTTCGGCTGCTTCTTCTCTCTTGAGCTGTTTCTGCTTTCCTGTCTCGATGCTGGGACGTCCTTCGCAAGTCGCATGAGCCCGGCACATAGGAAGCCACGGTGAGTGACCCCTGAGACTAGAAGGACCCTGGTTGAACACTTCCATGGCTTCCTGCATAGCCCTGAGTCCTCTTGGGGATATAGGGTAGAATATCAATATATTATTATTACATTATTATTATTACATTATTATTATTATTATGACATAATGGGGTTGGATTAGATCAGTGTTTCCCAACCAGTGTGCCGGGGCACACTAGTGTGCCGTGAGAGATCATCAGGTGTGCCGTGGGAAATTGGAACCTCCAGGAGGGAGAGTCTAGTGTGTTGAAGTATAAAAACCTTAAGAAACCTACCTCTATAAAGGCACAAAATTACAAACACCACCCTTCCTACCCGTTGTCTACTTGGTCTCTCCCTCTCCATGCATTGGGAAGACCCGTCTCCCTTTCCCCAAGTAGAGACCTTCTCTTGCCTCCTGGGGGTTCTGTGTTTGAAGTTTGGTCCAGTTCTATTGGTGGGGTTCAGAATGCTCTTTGATTGTAGGGGAACTATAAATCCCAGCAACTACAACTCCCAAATGTCAAGGTCTATTCCCAAGCAAACCCTTTCAGTACTTTCTGTTGGTAATGAGAGTTCAATATGCCAAGTTTGGTTCAATTCCATTGTTGCAAGAGTTCAGGATGCTCTTTGATTGTGTGTTAACTATCAATCCCAGAAACTGTAACTTCCAAATGTCAAGGCCTATTTCCCCTGAACTCCATCTGCGTTCATATTTGGGCATATTGAGTATTCATGCCAAGTTTGGTCCTGATCCAACATTGTTTGAGTCCACAGTGCTCTCTGGATATAGGTGAACTACAACTCCAAAACTCAAGGTCAATGCCCACCAAACTCTTATAGCATTTTCTCTTGGTTATGGGAGTTCTGTGTGGTAAGTTTGTGTCTTTCTGCCATTCCTGCCAGGATATCCATGTTGTGTTCATTGAAACAGGCCCAGGTTTCTCACTGAGTGTATAAATACATCTAAAAACATATTAACTACCGTATATGCATTACTGTGTTAGAGTGTCATTTTGTGTCATTTTGGTTGGTGGTGTGCCCCAGGATTTTGCAAATGTAAAAAGTGTGCCGTGGCTAAAAAAAGGTTGGGACACACTGGATTAGATGACCCTTGGAGGTCTCTTCCAACTTTAGGATTCTATATGTCCCCTTCTCTTGACGTTTTTAAGCAGAGGCTGGATGGCCATCTGTCGGGAGGGCTTTGATGGCGCATAGATGTCAGCTGAGCATTAAAAAGGGGCATTAGGAAGAACTTCCTGACAATATGGGTCGTTCAACAGTGAAGCATGCTGCCTCTGAGTCCAGTGATGTCTGGTTTGTAAGCAGAGGCTGGATGGCCATCTGTTGGAAGGGCTTTGATGGTTCCTTCCTGCATAGCCCTGAGTCCCCTTGGGGAGATAGAGTAGAATGTCAATATATTATTATTATTATTATGACATAATGGCTCTGAGTTCCCTTGGGGGGAGATAGGGTGGAATATAAATAAATTATCATTATTACTATTACTATTGTTATTATTACATTATTATTATTATTATTATTATTATGACATAATGGCCCTGAGTTCCCTTGGGGGGAGATAGGGTGGAATATAAATAAATTATTAATATTACTATATTACTATTGTTATTATTACATTATTATTATTATTATTATTATTATTATGACATAATGGCCCTGAGTTCCTTTGGGGGAGATAGGGTGGAATATAAATAAATTATTAATATTACTATATTACTATTGTTATTATTACATTATAATTATAATTATTATGACATAATGGCCCTGAGTTCCCTTGGGGGAGATAGGGTGGAATATAAATAAATTATCATTATTACTATTGTTATTATTACATTATTATTACTATTATTATTATGACATAATGGCCCTGAGTTCCCTTTGGGGGAGATAGGGTGGAATATAAATAAATTATTATTATTATTACTATTACTATTGTTATTATTATTTTATTATTTTTATTATTATTATTATGACATAATGGCCCTGAGTTCCCTTGGGGGAGATAGGGTGGAATATAAATAAATTATCATTATTACTATTACTATTGTTATGATTACATTATTATTATTATTATTATTATGACATAATGGCCCTGAGTTCCCTTGGGGGAGATAGGGTGGAATATAAATAAATTATTATTACTATTACTATTGTTATTATTACATTATTATTACTATTATTATTATGACATAATGGCCCTGAGTTCCCTTGGGGGAGATAGGGTGGAATATAAATAATTATCATTATTACTATTACTATTGTTATTATTACATTATTATTACATTATTATTACTATTATTATTATGGCATAATGGGATTGGATTAGATGACCCTTGGAGGTCTCTTCCAACTTTAGGATTCTATATGTCCCCTTCTTTTGACGTTTTTAAGCAGAGGCTGGATGGCCATCTGTCGGGAGGGCTTTGATGGTGCATAGATGCCAGATCAGCACTGCCCACATTAATACGTATATACTGTACATGTTTATTTCAAAAATCATTTTCTCTTCCAACCTGTCGAGACAGGCCCTGAGGCTTGAGTCACCTGGATGGGGAAAGTAAACAGAAGAAAGAAAAACTTGGCAACTTTGGTTAATCAGGTCTAACTCTTGTCTCCCCGGAAGCAGCTCTATTTTAAGCATGCCTCCAACCCACAAAGCCCAACAAAAGTGCCTCTGGGCATATGCAAAGTGCGTGTGGTTTTGAGGTCTCTTTCCAAATTGAATCGGAAAGAGAGGGACGGGTCTCCGATGCGAGAGACAACGAATGAAGGAAAGGATGATTTTCCAGCCATTCCTTTGTCCACTTGGAACTGGACACTTCATCGAGGGGTCATCTGCATACCCATGTTGTGGGAGTTGAAGTCCAAAACACCTCAAAGGCCGAAGTTGACCCATGCCTTTGTGTCTTGGAACTGGACACTTCCGTCCATCGAGGGGTCATCTGCATACCCATGTTGTGGGAGTTGAAGTCCAAAACACCTCGAAGGCCGAAGTTGACCCATGCCTTTGTGTCTTGGAACTGGACACTTCCGTCCATCGAGGGGTCATCTGCATACCCATGTTGTGGGAGTTGAAGTCCAAAACACCTCGAAGGCCGAAGTTGACCCATGCCTTTGTGTCTTGGAACTGGACACTTCCGTCCATCGAGGGGTCATCTGCATACCCATGTTGTGGGAGTTGAAGTCCAAAACACCTCAAAGGCCGAAGTTGGCCCATGCCTTTGTATCTTGGAACTGGACACTTCCGTCCATCGAGGGATCATCTGCATACCCATGTTGTGGGAGTTGAAGTCCAAAACACCTCAAAGGCCAAAGTTGACCCATGCCATTGTGTCTTGGAACTGGACACTTCCGTCCATCGAGGGATCATCTGCATACCCATGTTGTGGGAGTTGAAGTCCCAAACACCTCAAAGGCCGAAGTTGACCCATGCCTTTGTGTCTTGGAACTGGACACTTCCGTCCATCGAGGGATCATCTGCATACCCATGTTGTGGGAGTTGAAGTCCAAAACACCTCAAAGGCCAAAGTTGACCCATGCCTTTGTGTCTTGGAACTGGACACTTCCGTCCATCGAGGGATCATCTGCATACCCATGTTGTGGGAGTTGAAGTGCAAAACACCTCAAAGGCCGAAGTTGGCCCATGCCTTTGTGTCTTGGAACTGGACACTTCCGTCCATCGAGGGGTCATCTGCATACCCATGTTGTGGGAGTTGAAGTCCAAAACACCTCAAAGGCCGAAGTTGGCCCATGCCTTTGTATCTTGGAACTGGACACTTCCGTCCATCGAGGGATCATCTGCATACCCATGTTGTGGGAGTTGAAGTCCAAAACACCTCAAAGGCCAAAGTTGACCCATGCCTTTGTGTCTTGGAACTGGACACTTCCGTCCATCGAGGGATCATCTGCATACCCATGTTGTGGGAGTTGAAGTGCAAAACACCTCAAAGGCCGGTTGGCCCATGCCTTTGTGTCTTGGAACTGGACACTTCCGTCCATCGAGGATCATCTGCATACCCATGTTGTGGGAGTTGAAGTCCAAAACACCTCAAAGGCCAAAGTTGACCCATGCCATTGTGTCTTGGAACTGGACACTTCCGTCCATCGAGGGATCATCTGCATACCCATGTTGTGGGAGTTGAAGTCCAAAACACCTCAAAGGCCGAAGTTGACCCATGCCTTTGTGTCTTGGAACTGGACACTTCCGTCCATCGAGGGATCATCTGCATACCCATGTTGTGGGAGTTGAAGTCCAAAACACCTCAAAGGCCTTCCGAAGGGATTGCCCCATGCCTTTGTGTCTTGGAACTGGACACTTCCGTCCATCGAGGGATCATCTGCATACCCATGTTGTGGGAGTTGAAGTCCAAAACACCTCAAAGGCCGAAGTTGACCCATGCCTTTGTGTCTTGGAACTGGACACTTCCGTCCATCGAGGGATCATCTGCATACCCATGTTGTGGGAGTTGAAGTCCAAAACACCTCAAAGGCCGAAGTTGACCCATGCCTTTGTGTCTTGGAACTGGACACTTCCGTCCATCGAGGGATCATCTGCATACCCATGTTGTGGGAGTTGAAGTCCAAAACACCTCAAAGGCCGAAGTTGACCCATGCCTTTGTGTCTTGGAACTGGACACTTCCGTCCATCGAGGGGTCATCTGCATACCCATGTTGTGGGAGTTGAAGTCCAAAACACCTCAAAGGCCGTGCATACCCATGTTGTGGGAGTTGAAGTCCAAAACACCTCGAAAGGCCAAAGTTGACCCATGCCTTTGTGTCTTGGAACTGGACACTTCCGTCCATCGAGGGATCATCTGCATACCCATGTTGTGGGAGCTGAGGTCCAAAACACCTCGAAGGCCGAAGTTGACCCATGCTTTTGTGTCTTGGAACTGGACACTTCCGTCCATCGAGGGATCATCTGCATACCCATGTTGTGGGAGTTGAAGTCCAAAACACCTCAAAGGCCAAAGTTGACCCATGCCTTTGTGTCTTGGAACTGGACACTTCCGTCCATCGAGGGATCATCTGCATACCCATGTTGTGGGAGTTGAAGTCCAAAACACCTCAAAGGCCGAAGTTGACCCATGCCTTTGTGTCTTGGAACTGGACACTTCCGTCCATCGAGGGATCATCTGCATACCCATGTTGTGGGAGTTGAAGTCCAAAACACCTCAAAGGCCGAAGTTGACCCATGCCTTTGTGTCTTGGAACTGGACACTTCCGTCCATCGAGGGATCATCTGCATACCCATGTGTGGGAGTTGGGAGCTTGAAGTGCAAAACACCTCAAAGGCCGAAGTTGACCCATGCCTTTGTGTCTTGGAACTGGACACTTCCGTCCATCGAGGGATCATCTGCATACCCATGTTGTGGGAGTTGAAGTCCAAAACACCACAGAGGCCGAAGTTGACCCATGCTTTTGTGTCTTGGAACTGGACACTTCCGTCCATCGAGGGATCATCTGCATACTCATGTTGTGGGAGTTGAAGTCCAAAACACCTCGAAGGCCAAAGTTGGCCCATGCCTTTGTGTCTTGGAACTGGACACTTCCATCCATCGAGGGGTCATCTGCATACCCATGTTGTGGGAGTTGAAGTCCAAAACACCACAAAGGCCGAAGTTGACCCATGCCTTTGTGTCTTGGAACTGGACACTTCCGTCCATCGAGGGGTCATCTGCATACCAATGTTGTGGGCTTGGAAGACCATAACACCTCAGAGGCCGACGTTGGCCCATGCCTTTGTGTGTTGGAACTGGACACTTCCGTCCATCGAGGGATCATCTGCATACCCATGTTGTGGGAGTTGAAGTCCAAAACACCTCAAAGGCCAAGTTGGCCCATGCCTTTGTGTCTTGGAACTGGACACTTCCGTCCATCGAGGGATCATCTGTTGTGGAGTTGAAGTCATACCCATGTTGTGGGAGTTGAAGTCCAAAACACCTCAAAGGCCCAAGTTGACCCATGCCTTTGTCTCTTGGAACTGGACACTTCCGTCCATCGAGGATCATCTGCATACCCATGTTGTGGGAGTTGAAGTCCAAAACACCTCAAAGGCCGAAGTTGGCCCATGCCTTTGTGTCTTGGAACTGGACACTTCCGTCCATCGAGGGATCATCTGCATACCCATGTTGTGGGAGTTGAAGTCCAAAACACCTCAAAGGCCGAAGTTGGCCCATGCCTTTGTGTCTTGGAACTGGACACTTCCGTCCATCGAGGGGTCATCTGCATACCCATGTTGTGGGAGTTGAAGTCCAAAACACCTCGAGAGCTGAAGTTTGCCCATGCCCAGGGGCGGTCCTCTCACCGTAGGCAAACTGGACACTTCACGCCATCGAGGGGTCATCTGCATACCCATGTTGGGCGCCATCTGGGTAAAGGGCATATTCCCCCGCCCGCCAGACAACGTCCGGCCGATGTTCCGCTTTTGGGCCTTGTGCTCTCTGACGCCGCGCCATAGCAAACCTCCCTGCGTGTCGAATAGGGAGTGCTGTGTTTACAGGTTTCTGCGCCTGCGCACAGGAGCTTCTGGGCATGCGCAGAGGGGGAGGACGCGTGTCAAATAGGGAGTGCTGTGTTTACAGGCTTCTGCTCCTGCGCACAGGAGCTTCTGGGCATGCGCGGAGGGGGGTGCATGCCGAATAGGGATTGCTGTGTTTACAGGCTTCTGCGCCTGCGCACAGGAGCTTCTGGGCATGCGCGGAGGGGGGTGCATGCCGAATAGGGAGTGCTGTGTTTACAGGCTTCTGCGCACAGGAGCTTCTGGGCATGCGCGGAGGGGGGTGCGCATGCCGAATAGGGAGTGCTGTGTTTACAGGCTTCTGCGCCTGCGCACAGGGGCTTCTGGCCATGCGCGGAGGGGAGGGTGCGTGCCAAATAGGGAGTGCTGTGTTTACAGGCTTCTGCGCCTGCGCACAGGAGCTTCTGGGCATGCGCGGAGGGGGGGGCATGCCGAATAGGGAGTGCTGTGTTTACAGGCTTCTGCGCCTGCGCACAGGAGCTTCTGGGCATGCGCGGAGGGGGGGGCATGCCGAATAGGGAGTGCTGTGTTTACAGGCTTCTGCGCACAGGAGCTTCTGGGCATGCGCGGAGGGGGGCAGGGGCTTCTGGGCATGTGCAGAGGGGGAGGACGCGTGTCAAATAGGGAGTGCTGTGTTTACAGGCTTCTGCGCCTGCGCACAGGAGCTTCTGGGCATGCGCGGAGGGGGGGTGCATGCCGAATAGGGAGTGCTGTGTTTACAGGCTTCTGCGCCTGCGCACAGGAGCTTCTGGGCATGCGCGGAGGGGGGGTGCATGCCGAATAGGGAGTGCTGTGTTTACAGGCTTCTGCGCACAGGAGCTTCTGGGCATGCGCAGAGGGGGGGTGCATGCTGAATAGGGAGTGCTGTGTTTATAGGCTTCTGCGCCTGCGCACAGGAGCTTCTGGGCATGCGCGGAGGGGGGCGTGCATGCCGAATAGGGAGTGCTGTGTTTACAGGCTTCTGCGCACAGGAGCTTCTGGGCATGCGCGGAGGGGGGGGTGCATGCCGAATAGGGAGTGCTGTGTTTACAGGCTTCTGCGCCTGCGCACAGGAGCTTCTGAGCATGCGCGGAGGGGGGCATCAAAAGAATGTTTTGGGGGGAGCGCCAAAATAATGTTTGCTTACCATTTAAAATTACCTTAGACTGCCCCTGCCCATGCCTTTGTGTCTTGGAACTGGACACTTCCATCCATCGAGGGATCATCTGCATACCCATGTTGCAGGTGTTTGTACTTCAACCGAGGGTGGAAGGAGGGAGGGCCCAAGCCGCCATCTTGCCCTTTTCCCGCCGGCGCTGTGATGTCACATGCGCCAGTTTCCTTACACTTTTGGCGGGAAGCGCTCTGAGGGGAACGAGAGGGGGCGTGGCTTCTCGCCGGTGACACCCCCCACACCCCAATCTGCTTTTAAGGGTAGAAAATGGGGTCACGCTTGGTCCTTCAGAAAGAGACAAGGGAAGTGCACGGGGCACCCAAGAGCGCCCTTGCGGACGCGGCACTCTAGGCGGCCACCTACTTTGCGTAGCGGGTCGAGCCGCCTCTGACTTCCAACTCCTACAACATGGGTATGCAGATGATCCCTCGACTGACTACGGTGTCCAAAACACCTGCCTGATCTACACTATGGAATGAATACGGTTTGATACCGCTCTCATTTCTATGGCTTCCTGGGATTTGTAGGTTGATGAGGAACCAAGACATTTTTGGTAGGGAAGGCTTAGGACAGGCCTAAATTCACCTCCTCGACACTTTTTTCTTGCGATTTCATCAGTTTCGGATAGACTTCCGCCTCTGCGATCTGTTGACTTCCTCCTTCTGCTGAAAAGAAAGCGGCACACACGGAGACGAGGCACTTTGCACGCTGTCGGAGGCACTGCTTGTGGACCGCAAATGGGGAAGGAAGAGGAGGAAGGAACAGATGGTTCTGCACTACAGCGTGAATACAGTTTGACACCGCTTGAACTACCGTGGCGCAAATTGTGGAAGGTGTCGTTTGGCGAGGTCTTTAGTCTTCTCTGCTAAAGAATGCCAGCGCCTCCGCAAACCACAGTCCCCAGGATTCCATAGTATTGAGCCCTGGCAGTTCAAATGGTGCCAAGCTGCATTCCTTCTACAGTGTCGTAGATGCAGCCTTGGCACACAAATCCCAGTCCTGACCAGTGAACCGTAACATAGCTATGCAGGTGATCCTCTCCGGAAAGGCCAGGAAATGATAGAGCCACAAGACATGCCTTCCGTGCTTCGGGTGCCTTACGCCATTGGTACCATCCTGTTTTTCATTTGTTTATCTCTCTTCCCTGCAATTAAACACCCGACTCATCAGGAATCCGACTCCAGGCCAGGAAGCCATTAAGAGCCGTTGCTTGCCTAAGGTTGTGTTGTCGAAGGTGACACGATGAACAATTTCCCCCTTCCATCCTTTTGCACTAGGCCTGGAGAATCCATGGTTCTAAATCAGGCCTGGGCATCCTACGGCCCGCAGGCAGGATGCGGCCCGGGGGCCGATTTTGACCGGCCCAGGGAGAAGGGCATCAGGGGGGGGGGGGCCAAGAGGAAGGGGTGCCGCTGCCACCATCCCATCATGGGCTGTGCGGCCTGCGTCGGCAGACAGCCCGCTGCTCCGGAGAACGATCGGAGGAATGGCGGCTTTGGACTGCCTGCCATCCCGGGAGGCGATCCAGACCTGCATCGCTAAAGTCCACCAGGACTTTAGCAACACTGTAGAAGCCATGCACCATCGCCACCTAGTGTTCACCACCAGAACTTTAGCAACACTGTAGAAGCCATGCACCATCGCCACCTAGTGTTCACCACCAGGACTTTAGCAACACTGTAGAAGCCATGCACCATCGCCACCTAGTGTTCACCACCAGAACTTTAGCAACACTGTAGAAGCCATGCACCATCGCCACCTAGTGTTCACCACCAGAAGACTTGATCGTCTTCCGGGTCGCCAGGGCGATCAGCCGCTGCAGGTCGTCGACTGCTCCCGCCGCAGGCCCGGATCGCCTCCCGGGATGGCAGGCACTCCAAAGCCGAGATGGCAGGCACTCCATGGCAGGGCGATCAGCTGGGGAACGGCTGGGGGCGAGAGTGGGTCGAAGGCCTGCAGCCTCCGATCGTCTGCTGCTCTGCTCTTGTCTGCTGCGGTGGCGGCTGGGTCCGCTTCGTCATCCTCTGGGCTGGGTCCATTGGGCCATTCCATCTTGGGATCCTTCCTCTGTTGAGGATGTCAGCCTCCATCTTGGTTCGCACCTTGTCTTCTTGAATTTCATTTTATTTTAGTGGTTTTTATTATTATTTTATAATAATTTTATTATAATAATATAATAAATAATATAATATAATGTTATATTATATTATAATTTCAATATATTATGTCTATATATATATATTATAATATAATAATTATGATATTAATACTAATAATATATGAATATTTCTTGATATATTAATATGTTAATATTAATGATGTGTAATATATAGTAAATATAGTAAATAAATAAATGAAAAAATAATGTAGATTAGAATGTAGTTCAGCCTTTAGATGCAGCCCTCTATAATATTTTTTGGCTCTCGTGTGGCCCCTTGGAAAAAATAATTGCCCACCCCTGGTCTAAATGGTTCTAAAGTACTTACAAAACAAAAGTTCTGGTGGTGAACACTAGGTGGCGCTGGTGCTTTGCTTCTACAGTGTTGCTAAAGTTCTGGTGGTGAACATTTCAGAACTCTAACAAAACTTTCAAAACTCCATTATTATTTCATTATTGGCGATTTTTAAGACAGAACCAATTAGAAACTTCCATTTATAATGAAATTTTGAAAGTTTTATTAGAGTTCTGAAATGTTCACCACCAGAACTTTAGCAACACTGTAGAAGCAAAGCACCAGCGCCACCTAGTGTTCACCACCAGAACTTTAGCAACACTGTAGAAGCAAAGCACCAGCGCCACCTAGTGTTCACCACCAGAACTTTTGCAACACTGTAGAAGCAAATCACCAGCGCCACCTAGTGTTTACCACCAGAACTTTAGCAACACTGTAGAAGCCATGCACCATTGCCACCTAGTGTTCACCACCAGAACTTTAGCAACACTGTAGAAGCCATGCACCATCGCCACCTAGTGTTCACCACCAGAACTTTAGCAACACTGTAGAAGCAAAGCACCAGCGCCACCTAGTGTTCACCACCAGAACTTTAGCAACACTGTAGAAGCCATGCACCATCACCACCTAGTGCTCACCACCAGGACTTTAGCAATACTGTAGAAGCATGCACCAGAGCCACCTAGTGTTCACCACCAGAACTTTAGCAACACTGTAGAAGCAAAGCACCAGCGCCACCTAGTGTTCACCACCAGAACTTTAGCAACACTGTAGAAGCCATGCACCATCGCCACCTAGTGTTCACCACCAGAACTTTAGCAACACTGTAGAAGCAAAGCACCAGCGCCACCTAGTGTTCACCACCAGAACTTTAGCAACACTGTAGAAGCCATGCACCATCGCCACCTAGTGTTCACCACCAGAACTTTAGCAACACTGTAGAAGCCATGCACCATCGCCACCTAGTGTTCACCACCAGAACTTTAGCAACACTGTAGAAGCCATGCACCATCGCCACCTAGTCTTCACCACCAGAACTTTAGTTTTGTAAGTACTTTAGAACCATTTAGAATCATGATTGCCCAGGCCTACTGTCTATATATGTTGTATGTCTTATGACATTTAATGTTTGCCATGTCTATATGCATTGTGATCCACCCTGAGTCCCCTGTGGGGTGAGAAGGGCGGAATATAAATATTTATTTATAAATAAATAAATAAGTAAGTAAGTCAATAAATAATCTCCCAATGAGGGAAGCCTGAT
Source organism: Anolis apletophallus (assembly GCA_030556195.1). Classification (NCBI taxonomy): domain Eukaryota; kingdom Metazoa; phylum Chordata; class Lepidosauria; order Squamata; family Anolidae; genus Anolis; species Anolis apletophallus. The sequence goes on from JARBWK010000019.1 coordinate 13,746,583, forward strand.
GCAATGGAGGGTTTGAATGAAATTCTGTCTTGGTGTTCCCTTCCTTGCCATACTCCCCCAAACCTCAATTCCGGAAAGAAATGGGGTTTGCAGATTTACGTTACCAACGGATGAAAACAGGAAACCCCAAATGCACATCTGTGCCGAGTGACAAGCAAGAAATGCGAAGGAAGGAAACTGCAGATTTGCTTTTAAAAAAAAGAAAATAGTATTCTCAAACCACATTTCGGTGGTTTCCAAAGTTAGTTTGCCTCGCTTATTCTAAGAGGCGGTAAAAAAAAGCCTATATCAGTGGTTCTCAACCTTCCTAATGCCGCAACCCCTTAAAACAGTTCCTCATTTTGTACTGACCCCCAAATATAACATTATTTTCGTTTGTGGTTTTTATTCCTGGTATGTTTAGCTTCATGAAGAGAGCGAGGGAGAGAGAGAGCAAGAGAGGGAGGGAGGCTGGAATGATGGAGTATAGTATGGAGAAAACGATGCTTCTGCCTCTTCACTTTGTGCTTTGGGCTTCCTTGCCGCAACTTTGTGCTTCTAAAAGTCGATCTTCCTTTTTGTATTGTTCTATGTGAATGTGTAGCTTTTTGCCTTGCTAATACACTGGCCAACACATATTTTGTTTGCCTCAAATGTGTTTCCTTGCCACAACTTTGTGCTTCTACCATTTTAAAGTAGATCCTCGGGGAGGGCGGATGGATTAATGGCATTTCAGTGGGAAAAATTACTTTGTAATAAGTGGTTTGAGTTAAGAGCTTGATCACAGAATGAATTAAACTCTTAAATCAAGGTATTATTGGCATTTCAATGGGAAAATTCACTTTGAGATAAGTATTTTGAGTTAAGAACTCAATCACAGAATGAATTAGACTCTTAGGTCAAGGTATTGATAGCATTTCAATGGGAAAATTCACTTTGAGATAAGATCATTTTGAGTTAAGAGCTCAATCACAGAACGAATTAAACTTTTAAGTCAAGGCATTTATAGCATTTCAACACGCAAATTCACTTTGAGATAAGATCATTTTGAGTTAAGAGCTCAATCACAGAACGAATTAAACTCTTAGGTAAAGGTATTAATGTCATTTCAATGGGGAAATTCACCTTGAGACAAGTGTTTTGAGTTAAGATCATGATCACAGAATGAATTGGACTCTTAGGTTAAGGTATTGATAGCATTTCGATGGGAAAATTCACTCTGAGATAAGATCATTTTGAGTTAAGAGCTCAATCACAGAACGAATTAAACTTTTAAGTCAAGGTATTTATAACATTTCAACGGGCAAATTCACTTTGAGGTAAGAGCATTCTGAGTTAAGATCGCAATCACAGAATGAATTGAACTCATAAGTCAAGGCATCAATGGAAAACTACTTTGAGATAAGAGAATTTTGAGTTAAGAGCTCAATCACAGAATGAATTGAACTCTTAAGTCAAGATATCACTGTACTTTGGGTTTTGCATTGCAACAAGGGCAGGGTATGCCTTAATAAATGAAGGAGCGACACTAACAGATGTTTCTCTCCACGCAGCCAACATGGAGACGTTCAGCTCCCGCAACTTGGCCCTCCAAGCCGAGAAGAAAATCCTCAGCCGGATGGCCAGCAAGTCCATGGCCAACATGTTCATTGATGACACCAGCAGCGAGATCCTCGATGAGCTCTACCGCATCTCCAAGGAGTACACCCAGAACCGGGCCGAGTCCCAGAAGGTCCTCAAGAACCTCATCAAGGTGGCCGTCAAGATCTCGGTCCTGTACCGCAACAACCGCTTCAGCGAGGAGGAGCTGGGCTGGGCCGAGGCCTTCAAGCAGAAGCTGCACCAAGGGGCCATGACCGCCATCAGCTTCTACGAGGTGGACTTCACCTTCGAGAAGGCCGTCCTGGCCGAGATCCTCCACGAGTGCCGGGATTTGCTGCTCAAGCTGGTGGAGAAGCACCTGACGGCCAAGTCCCACGGGAGGATCCGCCACGTCTTTGACCATTTCGCCGACCCGGAGCTCCTCGTTCGGGCCTACAGTCCCGGAGAGCCTTACCAGCCGCGCTTGAAGAAGATCTGTGAGGGGTTGAACCGGTTGATCGATGAAGGAAGACTGTGAAGCTCGTCCGGAAGATGTGGACTGAAGACGAAGCAGAACAGGAGGGAAACGTCCATGTTTTTTTAATCGGCCCAGTTCTGTGGGCTGCGGACAACGTAAAACTGTACGCTGACGACATAGTCTTCAGTTTGGCCATCTTGATGGGAGGAACACCATCATCTCTATGCCACGACCCCTTCATACAATTCCCCTCCACTAGCCTCATTTGCATGATAATAGGGCTTTTCTGGTGTAGAAAAGGCTGTTTTTGTTTTTTCAACAAAGACCTCTCATCTCTCAGGGGGAAGAGCCTCAAAGTTTCGTTCCCTCTTCCCAATGAAGGATAAATGGCATAAAGATTTCTATATTTCATAAATGGTCACCTCTGCCAGCCTCGGAAACTGGCACATGGCTACAGTTTTCTTATTTGTTTACCATCTAAAGAACTGAGATTCTCTTGGAAAGATCTGTAGTGGCCACGAAATTATTTTCGTGGCTATGTCATAACTAGGAACTTCTGGGATTTGTAGTCCAAACAGGGAACTCTTCCTGACACTTTCCTTGGGCCACCTTCTCGCTTGAGGCCAAATCTGTGTGTCATCGAAGGTTTTCGTGGCTGTAATCACTGGGTTGGGGCTGTATGGCCATGTTCCAGAAGCATTCTCTCCTGACGTTTTGCCTCCATCTATCGCAGGCACCCTCAAAGGTTTTGAGCTCCATTGGAACAGATCTCCCAACAAAGGATCGAGGAAGCAGCCAGGCTTTGAAGCTGCAAGGCCATTCAATGCTCTTCTTTTGTGACAGCAAAGAAATGGTGACGAGGAGCCGCTATACTGCAGGCATGGCCAGCGGAAACATAGGGAAAGATCTCTAGCTGTTATGAGACTCGCTTCCGGTTGCTTGTTGTCGCTTTCCACCATCGAAGAGCTAGGAAGCAACAACAACAACAAGAGCAAAACAAGCAAAGTAGCCAGGGGAAAAAAAATGTAATTTAGCATCTCAGGGAACCCGTAGGCCGTGTTTTTGTTCCTGTACGTTTCAGGGAAAGAAGACACTGAAAAATAAAATGTTTTCACACTCACATCTCCATCTTCTCTCTTTTCAAAGCTCGATAAAGGTAAAAGTTTAAAGTTTCCTCTTGAGGTTTTGAAGCAGGCTGCAGTTCCATAGGTGTCCATTAGGTGGCACTATTTCTCAACGTAGTTATCAAATGCTTGCACACCAACTTTGCTGAACTGATGGGAGTCGTAATCTAGTGTAGACCTGGACTCCATGAGGTTACCCAAGGCTGCTGTAAAGCATCGGGGGTGAGCTCCCGCTGTTAGCACACAAACACACTGGGGAACTGCTGCAAAATGAACTGCAAACACACTATAAAGTGAACCAACCTATCTAAAGCTACGTAGCTACACATTCACAGGACAACATACTATTAGGTATAATCTGTATCTGTATACCTTAATAAAGCTGAATGTTTGTATGTATGTATGTATGTATGTGTGCGGAGGGCGGAAGGGCGGATATGTGGCAGCTATCTGCATAAAGTGCTTTGATTGGCCAGCCTCGCCACTCCAAAAATTCTAAGTGGCAGCTATTTTCATAAAGTCCTTTGATTGGCCAGCCTCGCCACTCCAAAATTCTAGGGCACCAGACAGAGGGCATTGATAGCCACTGATTAGCCAGCATCCCAGAATCCAGGCCTCTACATTCAAACAACAGGATTTCTTCCCTCTGAGGGGAAAAATGCACCATCAACATTCCCTCCCCACTTGGCTCTGTGAAAACAAAATGGATTCCTCTTTTCTCCTCCCCCTCAGCTTTTAAAAAACGGCTGCCTGCCATTCGGCCTTTTAAACTTACCAATTACCAGCAGAGCAGGCCAGAACATTACAGGCCCCAAAGAGAGTTTAGGACAGGATGGGCCATGAATGATGGGATTTGCACTACCTTCACCCAATTCACTTCCCAGAAAACACTGTAGCCCCTACAAATCACAAACCAGGCCCAAAATTTACAGTAAGGCTTCATTAACTTGATTTCCCTGACTAGGCCTCAGTTAATGGGACATTGTGTATGGCCTGAATTAACAGTAACCAAACTTGGCACTCTGAACCCCTATGACCCATGATTCATTCTACTGCAGTTTGGAGTAGGGAGGACCATGGATGATGGGACTTGAAGTACCATCACAGGTTATGAGATTTGTAGTACTTTCAAACTCTTCATTCCCCACAGACCAAGGCGGCCCTGAACCACTAGACCAAACTTGGCACACAGTACCCCCATGACCCGCACTCCATCCTACTGCAGTTTAGAGGAGGATGGACCATGAAGGATGGGATTTCAAGTGCCTCCATTCACTTCCCAAGCCCGCTGCGACCCTCATCCAGTGCATAATCATGACCACACTTGGCACAAAAAGCCCCCATGACCCACTCTACATCCTGGTGCTGTTTGGAGGGGGATGGACCATGGATGACGGGACTTGAAGTACCTTCACTCACCTTCTGAGACTACTGCGACCCTCATCCAAGGAATGATCAACACCAAACGTGGCACTAAGAGCCCCCATGACCCACTCTACATCCTGGTGCTGTTGGGAGGGGGGATGGACCATGGCCAATGGGACTTGCAGTACCTTCACTAACTTCCTGAGACCACTGCAAGCCACATACACATCTAATAGGAACCAACCTTGGCACACAATGCCTTCCTCAAATAAACCGGGCACCGCCGGGTCCTCAGCTAGTATCATATAATTGTCAATTACCCAGATAGTAATACATAATAATAAATCACCTTCTCAAGGTAAATAATAAGCATACATCAATCCATATCATGTAAAGCCAATCAGTCCATTCCCGAAACAAAGGATACGTCGATTGCAAACGGTCAGGAGAGGGAAGTCCCACAGTGAATGGAGCCAGATCAGTTCATTATTGTTATTTATTACTATCTGGGTAATTGACAATTATATGATATTATACCTAATAGTATGTGTACTGTTGTCCTGTGAATGTGTAGCTACGTAGTTTTAGATAGGTTGGTTCCTATCTTTGCCTCCTATAGTGTGTTTGCACTCCCGCTGTTAGCCCCAGCTCCAGCCAACCTAGGTAAAGGTAAAGGTCTCCCCTTGACATTACATCTAGTTGTGTCTGACTCTGGGAGGTGGTGCTAATCTCCATTTCTAAGCCAAAGAGCCGGCGTTGTCCATAGGCGCCTCCAAGGTCGTGTGGCCAACAGACCACCAGAGCGGTATCTATTGATCCAGTGTTTCCCAACCTTTTTTGAGCCGCGGCACACTTTTTACATTTGCAAAATCCTGGGGCACACCACCAACCAAAATGACACAAAATGACACTCTAACACAGTAATACATAGAGTTAATATGTTTCTAAATGTATTTATACACTCAGTGTGAAACCTGGGCCTGTTTCGATGAACACAACATGGATATCCTGGCAGGAATGGCAGAAAAACACAGAACTCCCATAACCAAGAGAAAATGCTATAAGAGTTTGGTGGGCATTGACCTTGGGTTTTGGAGTTGTAGTTCACCTATATCCAGAGGGCACTGTGGACTCAAACAATGTTGGATCAGGACCAAACTTGGCATGAATACTCCATATGCCCAAATGTGAATGCAGATGGAGTTTGGGGAAAATAGACCTTGACATTTGGGAGTTGTAGTTGCTGGGATTTATAGTTCCCCTACAATCAAAGAGCATTCTGAACCCCACCAATGATAGAACTGGGCCAAACTTCCCACACAGAACCCCCAGGAGGCAAGAGGAGGTCTCTACTTGGGGAAAGGGAGGCAGGTCTTCCCAATGCATGGAGAGGGAGAGACCAAGTAGACAATGGGTAGGGAGGGGGGTTGTTTGTAATTTTGTGCCTTTATAGAGGTAGGTTTCTTAAGGTTTTTATACTTCAACACACTAGACACTCCCCCCCTCCCCCCCTCCTGGAGGTTCTAATTCCCCTCGGCACACCTGATGATCTCTCACGGCACACTAGTGTGCCCCGGCACACTGGTTGGGAAACACTATATTGATCAACCCACACTTGCATGTTTTCAAACTGCTAGGTTGGCAGAAGCATATATGATATGATATATATATAGAGAGAGAGAGCTGACGTGCTTAGTAGCTTATAGATAGCAAAACCATGCAATGCAGACACACCAAACCAGGCCACATACACACACAATCCAACAAGGTATGTTTACCACCCAAAAAAGTTTTTTAAAAAATTAAACAAAACAGTCAAAATTAAGAAAAACGAATGGGACTACAACTCCCATGAACCCCCATGCTACAGCAGCACAGCGCATGTGCGGTACTCATTTCCCCGCGCGCAAAACCCTTCTTCCTCCTCTTCCCCTCACGCCAGCACAGGGAAAACTGGAAGGCGGCCCGCCATCTTACCCAAGGCCCGACTGCTGCCTCAGCCTGGCCTCCCTGACCACCAGAGCGGTATCTATTGATCTACTCACATTTGCATGTTTTCAAACTGCTAGGTTGGCAGAAGCATATATAATATAATATGATACGATATATATAGAGAGAGAGAGCTGAGAGCTGACGTGCTTAGTAGCTTATAGACAGCAAAACCACACAATGCAGACACACCAAACCAGGCCACATACACACACACCCCAACAAGGTATGTTTACCACCCGAAAAAGTTTTTAAAAAAACTAAACAAAACAGTCAAAATTAAGAAAAATGAATGGGACTACAACTCCCATCAACCCCCATGCTACAGTAGCACAGCGCATGCGCAGTACTCATTCCCCTGCACGCAAAACCCTTCTCCCTCCCCCCCCCCCCCCCACGCCAGCACGGAGAAAACTGGAAGGAGGCCCGCCATCTTACCCAAGGCCCGACTGCTACCTCGGCCTGGCCTCCCTGTCTCCTGTGGCCAGCTGGGGAATGGCTGGCGGTGGCACTGGCTGCTGAAGGCCTAAAAGGAGGAGGGAGACCCGCTGTCTTTGCCGAAGCCGGGGCCTTGGTTGGTGTCGCAGCCCGGGCTCCGGAGGCCTCCGCGGCAGCAATCAAGGCCCCGACTATGTCGAAGACGACGGGCCTCTCTCCTCCTTTTAGATCTTCAGCAGCCAGCGCCGCCACCAAAGGAGGAGAGAGGCCCGTCGCCTTCGACAAAGCCGGGGACTTGATTGCTGCCGCAATAAATAAATAATAAATAAAACTTCAAAACAGAAGGCCGCCATATTTGTCTGGTTTGCTGTAGTATTTATTTATTTATATTATTTAATAAAAATAATAAATAAATAATAATAAATAATAATAAATAAAACTTCAAAACAGAAGAAAGGCCGCCATATTTGTCTGGTTTGCTGTAGTATTTATTTATTTATTTATACTAGCTGTACCCGGCACGCGTTGCTGTGCCCTATTTAGGAGATGCGAGAAAGTCTGAGTATGTAAGGGTTGGAATTGATGTTACTTATGGTGTTGTTGGGGTCATGGCTGTGTCGTTGTGGGTTGTTCTGGTGGGTGGGATGTTGAAGTCCTGGTGGAGTTGTTGGTGTGTGGTGTTGCTGGCGTTCTGCATAGCTTGTGGATATACAATGTTTTTTGTCTTTCCGTCGGCTGTGTTGATGTAGAGGTTGATGCTTGTGTGGGTGGGGTACTTTGGAAGTGAGTGGAGGTACTTGAAATCCCATAATCCATGGTCCACCCTCCTCCAAACTGCAGTACAATGTAGCGTGGGTCATAGGGGCTCTGTGTGCCAAGGTAGGTTACTGTAAATTCAGGCCATACACAATGCCCCATGAGTTGAGGCCTAGTCAGGAAAATCAAGTTAATGAAGCCTTACTGTCAATTCAGGCCATGCACAATGTCCCATGAGCTGAGGCCTAGTCGGGAAAATCAAGTTAATGAAGCCTTACTGTCAATTCAGAGCTTAAACAGCATCCCATTAAGTGAGGCCTAGTCAGGGAAAATCAAGTTAATGAAGCCTTACTGTCAATTTTGGGCGTGGTCTGTGATTTGTAGGGGTTTAAATTTTCTGTGGGAAGTGAATTGGGTGTTTGTGTTGGCGACTGCCTCAGGCCTTCGCCTTATCCTCCTCTGCCAGTTTATTATGGGTCGGAATGTTCATGCTGGCTGGCCAATAGAGGCGTTATGCAAATACTCCCTCATTAGCAACCAATCATGTTGTCAGAATGTAGAGGCCGGGAGATTCGTTGGCAGCCGCGGAGGATGTTGGGAAATGTAGGTTTTTTTGTATCGTTGTTTTGGGGCCTTCTATGTTTTGGGGGAAAGTTTATTGGCTAAAACCTACCTTGTCTGAGGCCTATTTTTGTTGCCAAGTTTGGTGTCTCTGCCTTGTAAGGTTTCTCTGCCTAGGACGGTCGTTCCATGACGGGACCTCCTTTATATAATAGATTATTTAATAAATAATTGGCTAAAAACCTACCTTGCCTGAGGCCTATTTTTGTTGCCAAGTTTGGTGTCTCTGCCTTGTAAGGTTTCTCTGCCTAGGACGGTCGTTCCATGACGGGACCTCCTTTATATAATAGATTATTTAATAAATAATTGGCTAAAAACCTACCTTGCCTGAGGCCTATTTTTGTTGCCAAGTTTGGTGTCTCTGCCTTGTAAGGTTTCTCTGCCTAGGACGGTCGTTCCATGACGGGACCTCCTTTATATAATAGATTATTTAATAAATAATTGGCTAAAAACCTACCTTGCCTGAGGCCTATTTTTGTTGCCAAGTTTGGTGTCTCTGCCTTGTAAGGTTTCTCTGCCTAGGACGGTCGTTCCATGACGGGACCTCCTTTATATAATATATTATTTAATAAATAATTTAATAAATAATAATAAATAAATAATAAATAAAACTTCAAAACAGAAGAAATAATAAATAATAAATAAATAAAACTTCAAAACAGAAGAATGCCACCATATTTGTCTGATTTGCTGTAGTATTTATTTATTTATTAAATAATAAATAAAACTTCAAAACAGAAGGATGCCGCCATACTTGTCTGGTTTGCTGTAGTAGGCAACCAGACTAAAAAAAAAAAAGAAGATATATTCAGGGGTTGCGTGAGAAGTTTATTTTCAGCTTTTTGGGCGGACACACGCGCGCAGTGCAACTGTAGTGCATCGATTCCACTTTTGCTGGCGCACTACTATGCTTCCTAGGGTAAGGAAGTGGACTTGGGCTTTGCTGAAGGGAGCAAACCGCAAACCCAAGGGCTTTGCAGGATGCCGCTGATCGGCGCTTCTGGCGGAATCGCGGCACTATAATTGCACCGCGCAAAAGGACAGGAAAGCACTTGAGGCAATAAATACAAAGATTTGGGGATGGGGGAGAAATCGGGATGGAAAACAAGGGGCGCGAGAAAGTCTCTCGAAACACACAAGGAAGGGGTCTCCCAATCGGCTACAACCCGTATTTCCGACCCCGTGTTCTTCCGCCGCTTCCCTCGTTGACGTCCTGCGTTGTGACATTTCCTCCGGACGAATTCCTGGATTCTTTGGGACGGGATCACAACCTTGGGAGGCCGGAGGGCAAGAACAAAGGACTCCCAACGAGGAGCAAAAATCCCAGAAGGAAAGAGGGAATAACCAGGATCGGGCGGGCGGGCGAGCGGCGGAGAGTCCCCTCAGAGCTTGAAGATCTCGTCCTCTTGGTCGCGGATGGAGTTGGCGCGGGCGATTTTGGTGAGCGGGACGGGGCCCAGGAGGGCCCGCTGCTGGCTGCGCGGAGACAGCTCGTTCTGGTAGGAGGAAGAGGAGGAGGAAGACGACAGCGTGAGGACGGGCCATTCCACATCATCCCGGGAAGCCCTACAAGAGAAACAGACAGAGGTCAGGCTTCCGTAGAACTCCGATGACCAACGGAAAATACTGGAAGGGTTTGGTGGGCATTGACCTTGAGTTTGGGAGTTGTAGTTCACCTACATCCAGAGAGCTCTGTGGACTCAAACAATGATGGATCTGGACCAAACTTAGCACAAATACTCAGTATGCCCAATGTGAACACTGGTGGAGTCTGGGGAAAATAGACCTTGACATTTGGGAGTTGTAGTTGCTGGGATTTATAGTTCACCTACAACCAAAGACCATTCTGAACCTCACCAACAATAAAATTGGGCCAAACTTAGCACACAGAACTCCCATGACCAACAGAAAATACTGAAAGGGTTTGGTGGGCATTGACCTTGAGTTTGGGAGTTGTAGTTCACCAACATCCAGAGAGCACAGTGGACTCAAACAATGATGGATCTGGACCAAACTTAGCCACAAATACTCAGTATGCCCAATGTGAACACTGGTGGAGTCTGGGGAAAATAGACCTTGACATTTGGGAGTTGTAGTTGCTGGGATTTATAGTTCACCTACAACCAAAGACCATTCTGAACCTCACCAACAATAAAATTGGGCCAAACTTAGCACACAGAACTCCCATGACCAACAGAAAATACTGAAAGGGTTTGGTGGGCATTGACCTTGAGTTTGGGAGTTGTAGTTCACCAACATCCAGAGAGCACGGTGGACTCAAACAATGATGGATCTGGACCAAACTTAGCCACAAATACTCAGTATGCCCAATGTGAACACTGGTGGAGTCTGGGGAAAATAGACCTTGACATTTGGGAGTTGTAGTTGCTGGGATTTATAGTTCACCTACAACCAAAGACCATTCTGAACCTCACCAACAATAAAATTGGGCCAAACTTAGCACACAGAACTCCCATGACCAACAGAAAATACTGAAAGGGTTTGGTGGGCATTGACCTTGAATTTTGGAGTTGTAGTTCACCAACATCCAGAGAGCACAGTGGACTCAAACAATGATGGATCTGGACCAAACTTAGCCACAAATACTCAGTATGCCCAATGTCTGGTTGGCATGCTTATTTGTGGTACGACCAAATAAAAAAGGAAAAAAAATTTGGCAACCACTTCGTAAGATCGACCCTCTTAAAGGTATGGAATAAATATGTCATGTATTTCTATACAAAAACCCTCTCCGGGTTTCGCCCTCCGAAGCAAAACAAAGGAGAATACAAGGGGGGGAATAAATGGTTAACTTACAAAGAAATATTGAAAAAGTTAAGATGGAAATTGGGTGTTAAAAACCCAAGAGGAAATTCAACAAATTGATGCGAATGTAACATGGCTCCAATATAGACAATTTAAAGAAATATATAATTTAGACCAAAAGAAGGGATTCATTGAGAAAGATGACTTTTGGGATCAATTAATAAAATCTGGGAAGAAAAATATTACTAAGTTGTACAATAAATTAATAGATTGGGCTACCAAACTGAACAAGTAAAAATTGTATGGTATTATGGGCAAAAAAATTGGAAGACAAATAAAATTGCATGAGTGGCATACAATATGGACCAAAAAAAAATTAAATATACCTATGCCATGGATTTGAAAGAAAATTGGTTGAAGATGTTCCATAGATGGCACATCTCCCCACAAAAAAATGGAATAATGTATAAAAATAGTGATGCTAAATGTTGGAAATGCCATGCAAACAGGGGAAGCTATTATCACATGTGGTGGACATGTAAAGTAGCGACCTCATATTGGAAAAGTATACATAAAGAAATTCAAATAATATTGCAAAGAAAATTCTCAATGAAACCCGACTATTACCTATTGGGCTTATTAGATAAGGAATTGAAGTTAGATGGTAATGAAGATAAATTGTTTTGTTTTATGACGACAGCAGCACTAATGGTCTACGCCAAATATTGGAAAGCCGACTTCATTCCAAATGTTGACCAATGGCTTGCAAAACTTTATGATATAAAGAATATGGACAGATTGACATTCCTTTTAAGCAAGCACACAGGAAACTCAAGAAAACAAACAGACTGGAGTCTACTGGAGGAATATAGCAAAAGAATGGACTCTACATCTCAGTAATTAAAAGTATTACAAAATCGAAGTAGGCATAAGGGATGTTATAAAAGAGAGGAAGGAGGACTTTATAAACTCCTGAGGGATTGGAGTTGAAGGGACACCTGGGAACCTAACAAATGGCAGGTACCCCAAAGAGGAAGAATGGAATTCACTTTTATGTTTGCTGTGTTGTTTTTTTAAATTTTATTTTTTATTTTGTGTTTTTTTTCTTTCCTTCCCCCTCTTCCCCCCTTTTCCACCTTCCCTTCCCTGACTACCGCACTTGTTCACCCACCCCTTTTAATTTCGTTTTCAGGCTGGAATCAGGGCTTTTTTCCGGATCACAACCTGTTTTTGTATTTGTATGTGAGATTTCATGTCACACATTTATTCACAAAACTAATAAAAACAATTAAAAAAAAAACACTGGTGGAGTCTGGGGAAAATAGACCTTGACATTTGGGAGTTGTAGTTGCTGGGATTTATAGTTCACCTACAACCAAAGACCATTCTGAACCTCACCAACAATAAAATTGGGCCAAACTTGGCACACAGAACTCCCATGACCAACAGAAAATACTGAAAGGGTTTGGTGGGCATTGACCTTGAATTTTGGAGTTGTCGTTCACCAACATCCAGAGAGCACAGTGGACTCAAACAATGATGGAGCTGGACCAAACTTGGCACAAATACACAATATGCCCAAGTGTGAACACTGGTGGAGTTTGGGGGGAAATAAACCTTGACATTAGGGAGTTGTAGTTGCTGGGATTTATAGTTCACCTACAATCCAAGAGCATCCGGAACCCCAGCAATGATAGAATTGGGCCAAACTTACCTCTCAGAACCCCATGACCAACAGAATACCCTGTCTTTGGCGACCCCTCTGACACTCCCTTGCGACCCCCCCCCCCGGGGTCCCGACCCCCTGGTTGAGAAACACTGGTCTAGATCCAGGGAAATCATGCTCCCCATGCTCTATTCGGCCTTGGTTAGACCACACCTGGAATATTGTGTCCAATTCTGGGCACCACAACTGAAGAGAGAGATTGACAAGCTGGAATGTGTCCAGAGGAGGGGGACTCAAAGGATCATGGGTCTGGAGAACAAGCCCTATGAGGAGCGGCTTAAAGAGCTGGGCATGTTTAGCCTGAAGAAGAGAAGGCTGAGAGGAGACACGATGAGAGCCATGTATAAATATGCGAGGGGAAATCATAGGGAGGAGGGAGCAAGCCCTGGAGACTAGGACGCAATGGAACAATGGCTTCAAACTACAAGAAAGGAGATTCCACCTGAACATTAGGAAGAACTTCCTGACTGTGAGAGCTGTTCAGCAGTGGAACTCTCTGCTGTGGAGTGTGGTGGACGCTCCTTCTTTGAAACAGAGGCTGGATAGCCATCTGTCCGGGGTTCTTTCGATGCAATTTTCCTGCTTCTTGGCACAATGGGGTTGGACTAGCATTGTTCATAGACACCTCCAAGGTCACGTGGCTGGTATGACTGCATGGATTGCCGTTACCGTCCCGCCGGAGCGGTACCTACTGATCTACTCACGTTTGCATGTTTTCGAACTGCTAGGTTGGCAGAAGCTGGGGCTGACAGTGGAAGCTCACGCCGTGCCTTGAAATCGAACCTGCGACCATTCCGTCAACAAGCTCAGCAGCTCAGCGCTTTAACCAACTGCGCCACTGGGGGCTCCCTATATATCTATATCTATATATATGTAGATAATAAAAGTCAGTGTTTGCGGTGGGAGGTGCGGAGGAATATATGGCAGCGTTTCGATTGGTTGCCAAACTTGGGATTATTTGCATAAAGGACTCTGATTGGCCAGTCTCAGAACTCCAACATTCTAAGGCACCAGACAGAGGGGATTGGTTGCCACTGAGGGAGTATTTGCATAAAGAACTCTGATTGGCCAGCATCCAAGAATCCAAGACTCTACATTCAAACAACATGATTGACTGCCACTGCGGGAGAATTTGCAAAACCGGCTCTGATTGGCCAGCATTCCTACATCCCAAATCTCAAAGGTGCCAGAGAGATTACTTAACAAAAAGGCTTCCTTGAGCTGATTTTACAAACTAGCCCTCAGCCTGAATGGACAGTAAGGCTTCCTAGGCCTCAGCCTGAATGGACAGTAAGGCTTCCTAGGCCTCAGCCTGAATGGACAGTAAGGCATCCTAGGCCTCAGCCTGAATTGACAGTAAGGCTTCCTAGGCCTCAGCCTGAATTGACAGTAAGGCTTCCTAGGCCTCAGCCTGAATTGACAGTAAGGCTTCCTAGGCCTCAGCCTGAATGGACAGTAAGGCATCCTAGGCCTCAGCCTGAATGGACAGTAAGGCATCCTAGGCCTCAGCCTGAATGGACAGTAAGGCTTCCTAGGCCTCAGCCTGAATTGACAGTAAGGCTTCCTAGGCCTCAGCCTGAATTGACAGTAAGGCTTCCTAGGCCTCAGCCTGAATTGACAGTAAGGCATCCTAGGCCTCAGCCTGAATGGACAGTAAGGCATCCTAGGCCTCAGCCTGAATGGACAGTAAGGCATCCTAGGCCTCAGCCTGAATGGACAGTCCTGACTAGGCCTCAGCCTAATGGGACATTGTCCTAGGCCTGAATTGACAGTAACAGTAAGGCTTCCCAAAGGCCTCAGCCTGAATTGACAGTAAGGCCTTCCTAAGCCTCAAAGCCTGAATTGACAAAGGTCCTTCCAAGGCCCTAGCCTGAATTGACCCCAAAGCTTCCAACTTGATTCTCCTTGCAAGGCCTCAGTTAAAGGGACATTGTGTATGGCCTGAATTAACCCTAAAACCTTTCAACCCTTAAAAGCATCCCAAGTGCCTCTATGACCCACGCTACATTGTACTGCTGTTTGGAGGAGGGAGGACCATGGATGATGGTACTTGAAGTACGTTCAGATTATGGGAGTTGTAGTACTTTCAAACCCTTCATTCCCCACAGACCACTGCAGCCCTGAACACAGACCCATAAAGACTACACTTGGCACACAGTGCCCCCATTACCCAATTTACATCCTACTGCAGTTTAGAGGAGGGCGGACCATGGATGATGGGATTTCAAGTACCTCCACTCACTTCCCGAGCCCGCTGAGACCCTCATCCAGTGACTGATCAAGACCAAACTTGGCACACAAAGCCCCCATGACCCACTCTACATCCTGGTGAAGTTCGGTGGAGGGTGGACCACGCATGATGGGACTTGAAGTACCTTTACTCATTTCCCGAGACTGCTGCGACCCTCATCCAATGACTGATCAAGACCAAACTTGGCCCACAGAGCCCCCATGACCCACTCTACATGCTGCTGCAGTTTGAAGGAGGAGGGACCATGGATGATGGGAGTTGCAGTACTTTCACTCATGTACTGAAACCACTGCGGCCCTCATCCAATGACTGGTCAAGACCACACACATAACCCCCATTACCCCCTTTACATCCTGGTGAGGTTTAGGGGAGGTTGACCACGGATTTTGGGATTTTTAGTACTTTCACATGCTTTACTTCCCACAGACCACTGTGCCCCCAACCAAGAACAATAAAGACCAAACTTGGTACACAGTGCCCCTATGACCCACTCTACAGTCCACTGCCATTTGGAGGAGAGTGGCCCATGCATGGGACTTGAGGTACCTCCATGGAGTATCGGATTTGTAGTACTTTATAGACCTATAAAGACTACACTTGGCACCCTGTGCCCCCATGACCCAGTCTCCATCCTTCTACAGTTTAGAGGACGGCAGACCATGGATGATGGGACTTCAACTACCTCTACTCATTGCCCAAGACCGCTGCGGCCCCCAACAAAA
This sequence comes from Anolis apletophallus, assembly GCA_030556195.1. NCBI lineage: Eukaryota > Metazoa > Chordata > Lepidosauria > Squamata > Anolidae > Anolis > Anolis apletophallus. Next base: position 13,762,379 of record JARBWK010000019.1, read on the forward strand.
ACCGATAAAGACCATACTTGGCACACAGAGCCCCCATGACCCACTCTATCTTCTACTGAAGTTTGGAGGAGGGTGGACTGTGGATGATGGGACTTGAAGTACCAAAGACCAATCTTGGCACACAATGCCTTTCTCAAATAACCCGGGCACCGCCGGGTCCCCAAGCTTATATATGTATATGTGCGTGTGTGTGTGTATACACACACACACACACACTAGCTTGGGGACCCGGCGGTGCCCGGGTTATTTGAGGAAGGCATTGTGTGCCATAGTTCATCATTGGTGTGGGCTACAGTGCTCTAAGGAAGTGAATTAAAGTACTGCAAGTCCCATCATCCATGGTCCATCCTTCCTCAAACTGCACCAGGATGTAGGGTGCATCTTGGGGGGGTCTGTGTGCCAAGTTTGGTCTTGTTCTGTCATTGTTGGGGGCCTAAAGGGAGTAGACAGAGAAGGGTTTCTTGGAAGATATTCAAGGTTTAATGTTCACTTCAAAGATATCACAAATCAAAATAGAAGGGTAAGTGGAATGTATGCTGTTGTAAATCACAGGTCACACACTTTCGGCCATAGCAGTCCCGGGAATGCATCTATCCATGCGTATATCTTTGAAGTGAACATTAAACCTTGAATATCTTCCAAGAAACCCTTCTCTGTCTACTCGTCTTCTGAGAACACCCACTCCTTTTGCTTTGGAACTTATTGTTGGGGGCCTAGTCAGGAAAATCAAGTTAAGGAAGCCTTGCTGTCAATTATGGGCCTGGTCTGTGATTTATAGGGGCTGCAGTGTTTGGGAAGTGAATGATGTGAAGGTACTGCAAATCCCATCCTTCGTGGCCCATCCTGCCCTAAACCACACCAGGCTGTGAAGTGGGCCATTGGTCCCTTGTTTGCCATGTTTGGTCCTGATCCGTCATGGCTGTGGGCCGCAGTGGCCTTTTGCTTTCCCTCTGAGTCACCTTAGAAGTGTCTTGGGTGAAGGTACTGAACATTCCATTTCCAACAGAAAAAAACTGTCAACTGGCTAACTTCAACTCCAGCCATTGATGCCTGCCTCGGGCCCTTCCCTTTCCTCTCTGTGCTGTGTTGGAATGTTGGGTGGCTGGCCAGTTAGAGGCATTTATGCAAATAATCCCAGAGTGGCAGCCAATCGAAACGCTGGCACATATTCCTCCCACCGCTCGGCCGCAAACACTGACTTTTATTAGATAGATAGATAGATAGATAGATAGATAGATAGATATCTTCAATTTGCGAACGACAACAAAAGGCACTCACAGGCTCTCCCCGTCCTTCAGCTTCTTGGTGGCGGCCTGCTTTGAGCGGCGGATCTCAGAGTCCAGTTTGAAGAGGAAGTCCGACGCCGAGAGGTCGTGTTTGGGGACGCCGCCCGAGGACCCATTCTTCCGTGGGTGCTTCTGTTTCTTGGGGGTTTCGGGGGCTCCAGATCTCGGCCCATCTCCCGCTTTTGCGGCGGCCTGCTCTCCCTCCTCTTCATCCTCGTCGAGATTCAACCCGTTCGACAGGGACTTCGGCTCCATCGGCACCGGGATGAAGAGAGTATTTTTCAGGAAAATGGAGTCGTTGGTGTAGAGACGGTTGGCCCGCTTGATCTGCTCCGTCTGGAATCAGATCAGAAAGGTGGTTATGCATCCACTGTATACGCTATACATTAATGCTATGGCAGGAAGATACCATCAAAACCCTCCCAACAGATGCCCATGTCGTCCACTAAGATTTCCTTGACACGGACTGTAGTCAAGCCAAATGTCGCTCGCAGTATGCATCCGTGCAGTGCTGTGCAAAGACTCACCGTGACCCCGTACTTGACCGCCAGGCCTTGTAGGGTATCCCCAGGTTCGAGGCGATGCTCCAGCCGCCTTTCCCGCACGGGCGAGCTGACCGTCTTGACCAGGCTGCCGTAGGATCGGGTCCGGCTCCCTTGCAGCAACCCGGCCCCTCCGGGGGAAGCGGGCTTCGAAGGAGACGACATCCCTTTTTGCCCCCAAATAAATAAATCCCCAAAGACCTTTCCAGGGCCCTAAAAGCTTGACCCCAAAGGCCTTCCCAGGGCTCTAAAAGCTTTACCCTAAAGGTCCTTCTAAGGCCCTAAACTTGACCCTAAAGGACTTTCCAAGGCCCTAAAAGCTTGACCCTAACGACCTTTCCAAGACTCCAAAAGCTTGACCCTAAAGACTTTTCCAAGTCCCTAAAAGCCTTTCCAAGTCCTTAAAAGCTTGATCTCAAAGGTCCTTCCAATGCCTTAAGGCCTTGACCCTAAAGGCCTTTCCAGGGCCCTAAAAGCTTGACCCTAAAGACTTTTCCAAGTCCCTAAAAGCCTTTCCAAGTCCTTTAAATCTTGATCCCAAAGGTTCTTCCAATGCCTTAAGCCCTTGACCCTAAAGGCCTTTCCAGGGCCCTAAAAGCTTGACCCTAAAGACTTTTCCAAGTCCCTAAAAGCCTTTCCAAGTCCTTAAAATCTTGATCCCAAAGGTCCTTCCAATGCCTTAAGGCCTTGACCCTAAAGGCCTTTCCAGGGCCCTAAAAGCTTGACCCTAAAGATCCTTCTAAGGCCCTAAACTTGACCCAAAGCCTTTCCAAGATCCCAAAAGCTTGATCCCAAAGGTCCTTCCAAGGCTCTAGAAGCTTGACCCCAAAGGCCTTTCCAAGACCCTCAAAGCTTGATCCCAAAGGTCCTTCCAAGGCCCTAGAAGCTTGACCCCAAAGACCTTTCCAAGACCCTCAAAGCTTGACCCTAAAGATCCTTCTAAGGCCCTAAACTTAACCCTAAAGACCTTTCCAAGTCCCTAAAAGCCTTTCCAAGTCCTTAAAAGCTTGATCCCAAAGGTCCTTCCAATGCCTTAAGGCCTTGACCCTAAAGGCCTTTCCAGGGCCCTAAAAGCTTGACCCCAAAGATATTTCTAAGGCCCTAAACTTGACCCAAAGGCCTTTCCAAGACCCTAAAAGCTTGACCCCAAAGACCTTTCCAAGACCCCAAAAGCTTGACCCCAAAGACCTTTCCAAGACCCCAAAAGCTTGACCCCAAAGGACTTTACAGGACCCTCAGAGCTTGATCCTAAAGACCTTTCCAAGACCCTCAAAGCTTGACTCTAAAGGCCCTAAAATCTTGATCTCAAAGGTCCTTCCAAGACTTCCAAGACTTCCAAAGACCTTTCCAAGTCCTTAAAAGCTTGACCCCAAAGGTCCTTCCGATGCCTCAAGGCCTTGACCCTAAAGGCCTTTCCAAGGCCCCAAAACCCAGCAAGACCCCTAAGTCTGGATCCCACGTCTTGCCACGGTGGAGTGGCCCTTTTAAAGGCCCATCATCCCTGTCGAAAAAGGTAAACAAAGACCTGCCAACCTTGACCTATCTCTGTATCTATCCGGGATCCACAAACCTCCCCGCCAGCTTTGATTGGAGACCCAATTCCAATCAATTGATCTTCCAATTCCAATCAATTGATCTCCAATTCCATATATATATTATATATAATATTGTATATAATATTATATATATTATATATATCCCAGAATAATTTCCCCCAGAAATATATTTGTTTTGGTTCCAGCCACAGCCAGATGTCAATCACCCACCAGCTCCAACTGCCAATCAATAAGGATCAATGGCTCCAAATAGGATACTCATCAATAGAGAGGAGATTCTCCCAGCAAAGAAGCTGTTGAACTGAAAGCCTGCCTTGGAACTGACTCCTAAGCCCCGCCTCCTTTCCCCGCGCAAAGGATCATGGGATTTGTAGTCTTTGCACTCAAAATCCTTTCTCTCTTTTCCTTCCCATTTGAACCCCCCAAATCCAGGCAATTTGCACCAGATCCAGGCAGTTTGCCCCAAATCCAGACAAATGTTGCATTTAGGGGAAAGATAAAAGTGTTTTTGGGAGAAAACACTACATTTCCCATCATGCTCCACTTTGAACAAGGCACTATGGGAAATGTAGTTCTTTTTCCCCCCTCTCCAGGAAGTAAACAAGGGAAAGAAAGAGCACAGAGGCATTTTGGGAAATTGAGTCCTCTTGGAAGCAGAGCCCTTATTGGTGCAGGCAACTAGCTGTGCAGTGCATGATGGGAGTTGTAGTGCACACTGGGAGTTGTAGTCCTGGGATGTTTGCAACTCTAGAAGGGAAGCATTGAATGGTGGCAGGGATTATTTGGGGGCAATGCAGTCTCTTAGAAGCAGAGCCCTGATTGGTGCAAAGAACTGGGAGTTGTAGTGCATGCTGGGGGTTGTAGTGCATAATGGGAGTTGTAGTCCTGGGATGTTTGCAACGCTAGAAGGGAAGCATTGAATTGTAGCAGGGATTATTTGGGGGCAATGCAGTCTTATTTGGGGCAATACCAGAGCCCTGATTGGTGCAAAGAACTGGGGGTTGTAGTGCATGCTGGGAGTTGTAGTGCACAATGGGAGTTGTAGTCCTGGGATATTTGCAACGCTAGAAGGTAAGCATTGAATGGTGGCAGGGATTATTTGGGGGCAATGCAGTCTCTTAATACCAGAGCCCTGATTGGTGCAAAGAACTGGGGGTTGTAGTGCATGCTGGGAGTTGTAGTGCACAATGGGAGTTGTAGTCCTGGGATGTTTGCAACTCTAGAAGGGAAGCATTGAATGGTGGCAGGGATTATTTGGGGGGAATGCAGTCTCTTAATACCAGAGCCCTGATTGGTGCAAAGAACTGGGAGTTGTAGTGCACAATGGGAGTTGTAGTCCTGGGATGTTTGCAACGCTAGAAGGGAAGCATTGAATGGTGGCAGGGATTATTTGGGGGCAATGCAGTCTCTTAATACCAGAGCCCTGATTGGTGCAAAGAACTGGGGGTTGTAGTGCATGCTGGGAGTTGTAGTGCACAATGGGAGTTGTAGTCCTGGGATGTTTGCAACGCTAGAAGGGAAGCATTGAATGGTGGCAGGGATTATTTGGGGGCAATGCAGTCTCTTAGAAGCAGAGCCCTGATTGGTGCAAGCAACTGGAGGTTGTAGTGCACGCTGGGAGTTGTAGTCCTGGGATGTTTACAAACTTTAGAAGGGAAGCATTTAATTGTAGCAGGGATTATTTGGGAGCAGTGTAGTTTCTTAGAAGCAGAGCCCTGATTGGTGCAAAGAACTGGGAGTTGTAGTGCATGCTGGGGGTTGTAGTGCATGCTGGGAGTTGTAGTGCACAATGGGAGTTGTAGTCCTGGAATATTTGCAACTCTAGAAGGGAAGCATTTAATTGTAGCAGGGATTATTTGGGAGCAGTGCAGTCTCTTAGAAGCAGAGCCCTGATTGGTGCAAAGAACTGGGAGTTGTAGTCCTGGGATGTTTGCAACACTAGAAGAGAAGCATTGAATTATTTGGGGTGTTTTTCTTTTATTTTAGGGGGAAAGGATGTCCTTCAAGAGGGAAGGAGACGACCCCAGCCAGCTTAATGTCCTCAAGGTGAGTGGGCACAAATGAGGGAGTCAATTTGGGTGCCCTTTTGCATGCTAGAAAGCACAGGGCACCTCTGAGCATGCGCAGAGTGCGCCCAGTCTGCAAAGTTTTGGCCTCTGCTTCTGCGTAAATAGCCATTTCTACGGTGCATGTGGGAATGGGTATGGTTTGACCCCACTTTTAATAGACATGGCTTAATGCTATGGGAGCTGTAGTTTTGTCGAGGTCTTTCCCTATACTACATCTCCCAAAATTTAACGTTTTCCTCCCTTTAATCTCTGTATCTTCACCTCCAGAAAAGAAGAGTCGCAGACCTTTTGGCCAACTATATTCCCGAAGACGAAGCCTTGCTCCTGAGAGATGGAAGGTCAGCATATCTGTGTCCGCACCAGTATGGTTTCTGTGGAATTCTGGGAGTTTGTAGTTTTGGGAAGTACTGAGTTCTAGTTCACTGAGAGCCTTGCTCCCCGTCCCCTCCTTTCCCAGGTACAGCTGCAGCGTCTGCTTCCACAGGCCCGTCTTTGACACTCTCGACATGCTCACGGTCCACCGTTCCGGGAAGAAGCACCTACTCAGTAAGTCATAGTTCTGCAGCCACTCTGGGCTGGGGATGATGGGAGTTGTAGTCAGGCACAGCATCGTGTGAAGGGGCAGGAAGGTCTGGGATTTGACCGTTGACATGACTAAACACTACGGGATCCTGGGAGCAAGCCAGCGGGCGAAGAGGCTGATTGAGTTTGCTTTTCGTTCCTCCCCTCACTTTTTCCTTCCTTCCCTTCTTCCTTCCTTCTTCCCTTCCTTCACTTTTTCCTTCCTTTTCTTTTTCCTTCCTTCCTCTTTTTCCTTCCTTCCTCTTTTTTCTTCCTTCCTTCCTTCTTCCTGTCCTTCCTTCCTTCTCTTTTTCCTTCCTTACTTCTTTTTCCTTCCTTCCTTTCTTCTTTCCTTCCTTCCCCTTTTCCTTCCTTCCTTCCCCTTTTCTTTCCTTACTTCTTTTTCCTTCCTTCCTTTCTTTCCTTCCTTCCACCTTTCCTTCCTTCCTTCTCTTTTTCCTTCCTTCCTTCCTTCTTTCCTTCATTCACTTCTTCCTTCCTTCCTTCTCTTTTTCCTTCCTTACTTCTTTTTCCTTCCTTCCTTTCTTCTCTTTTTCCTTCCTTACTTCTTTTTCCTTCCTTCTCTTTTTCTTCCTTCCCTACTTCCTTCTTTCCTTCCCCCTTTCCTTCCTTCCTTCTCTTTTTCCTTCCTTCCTTCTTTCCTTCATTCACTTCTTCCTTCCTTCCTTCTCTTTTTCCTTCCTTCCTTCCTTCTTTTTCCTTCCTTCCTTCCTTCTCTTTTTTCTTCCTTCCTTTTTTCTTTCCTTCTTTTCTCTTTTCCTTCCTTCCTTCTCTTTTTACTTCCTTCCTTCTTTTTCCTTCCTTCCTTCTTTCCTTCCTTCCTTCTTTCCTTCCTTCCCCTTTTCCTTCCTTCTCTTTTTCCTTCCTTACTTCTTTTTCCTTCCTTCTCTTTTTTCTTCCTTCCTTCCTTCCTTCTTTTTCCTTCCTTCCTTCTTTCCTTCATTCACTTTTTCCTTCCTTCCTTCTCTTTTTCCTTCCTTCCTTCCTTCTCTTTTTTCTTCCTTCCTTTTTTCTTTCCTTCCTTCCTCTTTTCCTTCCTTCCTTCTCTTTTTTACTTCCTTCCTTTCTTTCTCAATCCCTCCCCTTCCTCCCTCCCTCTCTTCCTTCCTCCTCCGCCCTCAACTTTCAAATTCATTCTCACTCCATAAATATATATATAATATATATATAATAGGTTTGCAGAAGTTTTACGGGAGGAAGCGTTCCTTCGAGAACGAAATTGAGAAGCGCCAGCACGAAGCCTACCTCCAAGCGGAAGCATCCGGATCACAGGTAAATCCAAACTCTTCCTCAAAGGGACCTTTTAAGGGACCCTATTGTACCTTTAGTTGAAAAATTCCTTTTTGCAGGTTAGGAATGCTTTCTTGCTTCAGGATGACTGAGGCTGTGATTCCTAACAGCCTATCGACTGTTAGGAATTGTGGGAGTTGTAGTCCAAAACACCTGGAGGGCCGAAGTTTGCCCAGGCCTAGTTTACACTGTTGAATTTACACAGTTTAACACTGTTTGACCACCATGGACAGAAGAGCGGGGTGTAAATGAACATAATAATTATATATATATATATATATATATATATATATATATATATATAACATATTATATTATTATTAGCTGTACCCGGCACGCGTTGCTGTGCCCTATTTAGGAGATGCGAGAAAGTCTGAGTATGTATGGGTTGGAATTGATGTTACTTATGGTCTTGGTGGGGTCATGGCTGTGTCGTTGTGGGTTGTTCTGGTGGGTGGGATGTTGAAGTCCTGGGGAGTTGTCGGTGTGTGGTGTTGCTGGCGTTCTGCAGAGCTTGTGGATATACAATGTTTTTTGTCTTTCCGTCTGCTGTGTTGATGTAGAGGTTGATGCGTGTGTGGGTGGGGTACTTTGGAAGTGAGTGGAGGTACTTGAAATCCCATCATCCATGGTGTGTCCTCCTCTAAACTGCAGTTGGATGGAGTGTGGGTCATGGGGGCACTGTGTGCGAAGTTTGGTCTTTATTGATCTTGGTTCTGGGCCACAGTAGTCTGTGGGGAATGAAGGGTTTGAAAGTACTACAAATCCCATTATCCATGGAGGTACTTCAAGTCCCATAATCCATGGTCCACCCTCCTCCAAACTGCAGTACAATGTCGCGTGGGTCATAGGGGCTCTGTGTGCCAAGGTAGGTTACTGTAAATTCAGGCCATACACAATGTCCCATGAGTTGAGGCCTAGTCAGGAAAATCAAGTTAATGAAGCCTTACTGTCAATTCAGGTCATACACAATGTCCCATGAGCTGAGGCCTAGTCGGGAAAATCAAGTTAATGAAGCCTTACTGTCAATTCAGAGCTTAAACAGCATCCCATTAAGTGAGGCCTAGTCAGGAAAATCAAGTTAATGAAGCCTTACTGTCAATTTTGGGCGTGGTTTGTGATTTGTAAGGGTTTAAATTTTCTGTGGGAAGTGAATTGGGTGTTTGTGTTGGCGACTGCCTCAGGCCTTCGCCTTATCCTCCTCTGCCAGTTTATTATGGGTCGGAATGTTCATGTTGGCTGGCCAATAGAGGCGTTATGCAAATACTCCCTCACTGGCAACCAATCATGTTGTCAGAATGTAGAGGCCGGGAGATTCGCTGGCGGCCGCGGAGGATGCTGGGAAATGTAGGTTTTTTTGTATCGTTGTTTTGGGGGCCTTCTATGTTTTGGTGGGGAAAGGTTTTTTTGCTAAAAACCTACCTTGCCTGAGGCCTATTTTTGTTGCCAAGGTTGGTGTCTCTGCCTTGTAAGGTTTCTCTGCCTAGGACGGTCGTTCCATGACGGGACCTCCTTTATTAATAGATTATTATTATTATCATCATCATCACACCATCCTCCTTTTATCCCTTGATTGTGTAATCTCTCTCTCTCTCTCTCTCTATATATATATATATGTTCTGTTCGTTTGTGGGATTGACATAACTCAAAAACCACTGGACGAATGGACACCAAATTTGGACACAATACACCTCTCAGGCCAATGAGTGACAGTCACTCATAAAAAGACTGCAAAACACCGCGGAAGAGAACTTTAAAAGCCAAAAAATAAAAAATGTGTTGCAGCGTATGCACAAAACCACATATATATATAAACAAACACACATATATACACATATACACAAATATATACACACACATAAACACATACACACACACACACTTATAAATCCAAAAAACAAAAAAAACATTACAACGCATGCGCAAAACCATATACAGTATATATATATATATATATATCAGTATATATATACGCAAACACACAGATACACAAATACACACACAAAACACACATACACAGAGTGGGCCCCAGCAATGTGTGGCAGGGGACAGCTAGTATACTGTATATAAATAAAAATGTAATGTTCGTTTGTGGGATTAACATAACTCAAAAACTACTGGACAAATTGACACCAAATTTGGACCCAAGACACCTATCAGGCCAACGAGTGACCATCACTCAAAAATTGATTTTGTCATTTGGGAGTTGTAGTTGCTGGGATTTATAGTTCACCTACCATCAAAGAGCATTCTGAACTCCACCAATGATGGAATTGAACCAAACGTGGCACACAGAACTCCCATAGCCAACAGGAAATACTGGAAGAGTTTGGTGGGCATGGACCTTGAGTTTGGGAGTTGTAGTTCACCTACATCCAGAGAGCACTGTGGACTCAAACAATGATGGATCTGGACCAAACTTGGCACGAATCCTCAATATGCCCAGATGTGAACACTGGTGGCGTTTGGGGAAAATAGACCTTGACATTTGGGAGTTGTAGTTGCTGGGATTTAGAGTTCACCTACCATCAAAGAGCATTCCGAACTCCACCAATGATGGAATTGAACCAAACATGGCACACAGAACTCCCCTGACCAACAGGAATGACTGAAAGTGTTTGGTGGGGATGGACCTTGAGTTTGGGAGTTGTAGTTCACCTACATCCAGAGAGCACTGTGGACTCAAACAATGATGGATAAAATAGTAATAAAATAGTAATGTAATAATAATAAATAGAGTAAAATAATAAATATAATAATAACAACAACAGAGTAAAATAGTAAATAACCTTGACTTGAGTCAAAGCCGAGTGGGCCTTTTTCAGCCAAAAAAAGGCTGGAAAAACTAGGCTTCTACTCGAATATATACAGTGAATTATTTTGTCGATTTTGTCTCCTTCCAGGCCACGCCGGGCCCTGCGCCTTTACTTGCATCGACCAAGAAGATCACCCAAAATGCTTTATTGAAAGCCGCCCCTTATAACAGTTGCTGTCGGCGTACGAGGTGAGGAAAAACGAGACATTTATTTTGTGGGTACCTTTCGGGTATTTTTGGCTTATCTCAGGAATCATATATAGTTATTTACATGGGATAGGGAGACCGGAAGTGAGCCCGGCCCAAGTAACTCCTGGATCCATATGTCATCGCAACACGCCGAGAAGGGAGACGGGTCCGAATCCGGGAACTCTGTGCCAACAAAGGCGGAAAGCAAACCCACAGTCACGGAAACCACACAAACGGGGCATCTTCCAGGGCCAGGTAATCGTCTAATTTTAATTTCCTTCTTCTTTTTTTACAGGCTCAGCATCTCTTATGATTATAATATATGATTATTATTATAAACACAACAATATTAGTACATAGAGATCTTGTTAGCTATGTACTAATCTTGTTGTGTATATAATAATAATACTTCTTTTCTAATAATAATAATAATATACACAAGATTATTTAAATAGTTATTTACTTTATTTATATTCTGCCCTTCTCACTCCGCAGGGGACTCAGGGCGGATTACACTGTACACATTACATTTAGACACACAAACACATAAGACAGACAGAGGCAATTTAACATCTGGCCACCAGGGGGAGCTGTCGCACTCCTTCACTCCTCAGCGTGTTTCCTGGAGATCTTTATGGCCTCGTAAATCAGTTAAATTTAGCCTCCCCACAAAGTGGTACCTTAATTTCCTACTTGACAGATGCAACTGTCTTTCGGGTTGCAAAGGTCGACAACAGGCTACACAATAGATCGAGAGCCCACCTCGACCCGGGCAGGCCTCGAACTCATGACCTTCTGGTCAGTAGAGATCTTATGCAGCTGACATAGAAATCTTGTTAGCTGTGTACTAATCTTGTTGTGTATTTAATAATAATAATAATGTTATTTCTTTTCAAATAATAATAATATATTACTTTAGAAAACTACACACTTGCTATCTGAAAAACTTTTGACGGTTTTGGAATATGATTGAAGGTCTGTATAGGGTTTTGGAATGTAATTGATGGTTTGTGTATGTTATCGTTATTTGCTTAATTATGTTAAATTTTATATATGTATATATATATACTACTTAAATAAATAATTTTATTTATTCTATAATATAATGTAATATAACATGATAAATTATAGTATAATATGGCATGGTATAATATATTTTATATACATATAATGTATTGTGTATATTTATATATATGTAATATTGTATATAAATATAATATAATATATTGTATATACATATAATATTATATATATATATACGTATAATATATATATATATATAATATAGTATATTGTATATACATATAGTGTTGATGGTGTTGTAAAGTAATACAATATAATACTACTACTTATGATATTATAATTGTATATTTTATGATACATGCAATCTTACTAATAATATTGTGATATGATTGTTATAGTACAATGTGATATGTAATATTGTTGTTGTGCTGTGGCAATAATGTGTTATATAGTATTTGCATTTTGCTTGTGAGCTGCTCTGAGTCCCCTTCGGGGTTGAGAAGGGCGGCATATAAATGTCGCTAAATAAATAAATAAAAATAAATAAAGCTAATACATCTGGCTTTGGTACTTTGCACATGAGCAAAGGAACTGTTTTGTGTCTTTCTTGGTTTCAGACTCATTGAAAGATTCTCCTTTCGAGAAGAAAGGCAGCCGGAGAAAAAAGGCATCTTCTCCCAAAGGCAGCGAGCTCACTCCGGAAAAGCGGCAGGTCCTGGAACATTACCTGAAGCTCAAAAGGTCAGGTGCCATTAATATTATGAGTAATTAATAACACTAATAACACTAATAATCTATTACATATAATAAAAGTTAATGTTTGCGGGCGGTGGTGCGGCCGAGCGACCGAGCGGAGGGAGGAATATGTGCAAGCGTTTCGATTGGCTGCCACTGTGGGATTATTTGCATAACGAGCTCTGATTGGCCAGCCTCAGAACTCCAACATTCTACGGCCCCAGACAGAGGGGATTGGTTGCCACTGAAATGTTATTTGCATAACGTAATCCGATAGGCCAACCACATTCCACCATTCCAAGGTGACACCATCAGCCACTCCAAATGGTGACTCAGAGGGGCCCAAAACCTGGTGTGGTTTAGGGCAGGATGGGCCTGATGGGAGGCAGTCAGCCAAACAACACTGCAGCCCCTAAAAATCAGCAATGAGACAGAGGGGATTGGCTGGATCACGGACCAATCCACATTCCAACATTCAAACCTCAGGCAGGCCCAATGGCCCACTTCACAACCTGGTGTGGTTTAGGGCAGGATGGGCCACAAATGATGGGATTTGCAGTACATTCACCTCATACACTTCCCAAACATCACTGCAGCCCCTAAAAATCACATACCACGCCCAAACGGCCCCAAACAGAGGGGATTGGCTGCCACTGAAATCGTATTTGCATAACGGACTCCGAATGGCCATCCACATTCCAACATTCTAAGGTGACTCAGAGGAAAAAGGAAAGTCCTCAGGCAGTCAGCCACTCCGGCCCACAGCAGTGACGGATCAGGACAAAAATTGGCAAACAGGGGCCCAATGGCCCACTTCACAACCTGGTGTGGTTTAGGGCAGGATGGGCCACAAATGATGAGATTTGCAGTACCTTCACCTCATTCACATCCAAAACAACAATGTAGCCCCTATACATCACAGACCAGGCCCAAAATTGACAACAAGGCATCCTTAACTTGATTTTCCTGACTAGGCCTCAGCATATGGGATATTGTTAGGCTCCCTCAACTTGATTTTCCTGACTAGGCCTCAGCATATGGGATATTGTTAGGCTCCCTCAACTTGATTTTCCTGACTAGGCCCCTGGGACTCTCAGTACTTTCACTAAGTTCCTGAGACCACTGCAAGCCACAGAAACATCTAATAGGAACCAACCTTGGCATACAATGCCTTCCTCAAATAACCCGGGCACCGCCGGGTTCCCAAGCTAGTATATTATATATACAAGATTAGTACATAGGGATCTTGTTAGCTGTGTACTAATATTGTTGTGTATATAGTAATAATGTTATTTTTTCAAATAATAATAATATATGTTTATTTTTATATACACAACAATTAGTACATAGTGATCTTGTTAGCTGTGTGCTAATCTTGTGTATATAATAATAATGTTATTTCTTTTCTAATAATAATAAAAATTATTATTATATACACAACAAGATTAGTTCATAGAGATCTTGTTTATTTATTTATTTAATTTCGGGATTTTACCCCGCTCTTCTCAACCCCCAAGGGGGGACTCAGAGCGGCTGTATATTAATCTTGTTGTGTATATAATAATAACAATAATGTTATTTCTTTTCAAATAATAATAATATATGATTATTATTATATACACAACAAGATTAGTACATAGTGATCTTATTAGCTGTGTACTAATCTTATTGTGTATATCAGTGTTTCTCAACCAGTGTGTCGTGGCACACTAGTGTGCCGTGAGTGATCATCAGGTGTGCCGTGGGAAATTGGAACCTCCAATACCCTTTCTTCCCCCAAACTTGGGCAAACTTGGACCTTCCAGGTGTTTTGGACTCCAACTCCCACCATTCCTAGCATCCTCAGGCTCTTTTCCTCCCCCCCCCCCTTCAGCCATTTAAGCAGGAAAGGGCCTCAGTCTGTTAGGAATGGTGGGAGTTGGAGTCCAAAGCACCCAGAGGGCCGAAGTTTTCCCATGCCTGTTTTAGGGACCTTAAAGTGGTGAGCCTCCTTCCAACATTGTGATTCTGGATAGAAAACAAACAACAACATAACATAACATTGTTTGAGTCCACAGTGCTCTCTGGGTGTAGGTGAACTACAACTTCCAAACTCAAGGTCAATTCCCAAAGCAAATCCTTTCAGTACTTTCTGTTGGTAATGAGAGTTCAATATGCCAAGTTTGGTTCAATTCCATTGTTGCAAGAGTTCAGGATGCTCTTTGATTGTGTGTTAACTAGAAATCCCAGAAACTGTAACTCCCAAATGTCAAGGTCTATTTTCCCTGAATTCCATCTGTGTTCACATTTGGGTATATGGAGTATCCATGCCAAGTTTGGTCCTGATCCAACATTGTTTGAGCCCACAGTGCTCTCTGGATATAGGTGAACTACAACTCCAAAACTCAAGGTCAATGCCCACCAAACTCTTATGGTATTTTCTCTTGGTTATGGGAGTTCTGTGTGGGAAGTTTGTGTCTTTCTGCCATTCCTGCCAGGATATCTATGTTGTGTTCATCGAAACAGGCCCAGGTTTCACACTGAGTGTATACATACATTAAAAAACATATTAACTATATGTATTACTGTGTTAGAGCAGGGGTGGGCATCTGGTGGCCTGAGGGCCGGATGCGGCCCCTTGGGCGCTCCCATCCGGCCCGCGGAGCCTTGGGCATGCCGGCTGTGACCTCATCGTCGAACACGCTCAGGGGGCGGGGCTTCCACCGAAGTTTGTTTTGCAACGTGAGCGAGGAAGGGGACCGCGTGTTCGCCTGCCTTCCTTGCTTTTTGCCATAAACAAAGCTACGCGTGGCTTTGTACCTGCCCGGGCCTCCCTTTTTCGCCCGAAAAGCAGCGCTCCCCGGGCCTCCTTCTCTACCCAAAGGAGGAAAGAAGAGGTATGTTATTGTGTTGTGGGAGATAAAATATAAATTTAATTGCTTCATAGATATTATTTTGTTGTGGGAGATATAATATTAATCTAATTCCTTCATAGATATTATTTTGTTGTGGGAAATATAATATTAATCTAATTCCTTCATAGATATTATTTTGTTGTGGGAAATATAATATTAATCTAATTCCTTCATAGATATTATTTTGTTGTGGGAAATATAATATTAATCTAATTCCTTCATAGATATTATTTTGTTGTGGGAGATAAAATATTAAATTAATTACTTCATAGATATTATTTTGTTGTGGGAGATAAAATATTAAATTAATTCCTTCATAGATATTTTGTTGTGGGAGATAAAATATTAAATTAATTGCTTCATTGATATTATTTTGTTGTGGGAGATAAAATATAAATTTAATTGCTTCATGGATATTATTGCCCACCCCTGTACTATAATAAAATAATTATGATATTAATACTAATAATATATGTATATTTCTTGATATATTAATATGTTAATATTAATGATGTGTAATATATGGTAAATATAATAAGTGAATAAATAAATAAATTATGTAGATTAGCATGTAGTTCCGCCTTTAGGTGCGGCCCTGCATAATATTTTTTGGCTCTCGTGTGGCCCCTTGGGAAAAATAGTTGCCCACCCCTGTGTTAGAGTGTCATTTTGTGTCATTTTGGTTGGTGGTGTGCCCCAGGATTTTGTCAATGTAAAAAATGTGCCGCTGCTCAAAAAAGGTTCGAAAAACACTGGTGTATATAATAATAATAATGTTATTTCTTTTCCAATAATAATAATAATAAATTATTAATATTATTATTTTATTTTTACTCACCTCGAGTTGGGTTACAGCATAATCAAAACACATCAACACGGATTGATGAGTCTGACTTAATCAGCCCATGCATATGGAAGCTTTTAATTGATGTTGCAAGGAGCCTTTGCTTGCCGAACAGGTCTCGTCAAGGCAAATACCAACCTCTAAAATTTCCCTTTCCCTCTCTTACTTGGCAGCTCTGGTTGGGTCCAAGATGGCGCCGGGAAATGGGTCAAAGACGAGAACGCCGAATTCGACTCGGACGAAGAGGAACCTCCGCCCCTGGCGCCGTTGTGACCGCTTTGCCCCAGAACCCTGCCTTGGCGTAAATACGGTCGGCTGAGCACCTTCCCCAAAAAAAGGTTTTATTACAGGTGATGGACAGTTGATAAATCGGAAAATGGGTACCAGATTTGTAGGCTGACATTTTATTTCTTAGAGATATAGAGTTGGAATGCACTCACAAGGACCGACCAATCCGACCCTCTCCTGCCAGACAGGAAGGCACAAGCAAAGCCCTCCCGACTGATGGCCATCCAGCCCTTATTTAAAGACTAGCTTGGGGACCCGGCGGTGCCCGGGTTATTTGAGGAAGGCATTGTGGGCCAAGGTTGGTTCCTATTAGATGTGTATGTGGCTTACAGTGGTCTCAGGAACTTAGTGAAGGTACTGCAAGTCCCATTGGTCACGGTCCACCCCCCTTCCAAACAGCACCAGGGTGTAGAGTGGGTCATGGGGGCTGTGTGTGTCACATTTGGTCTTGATCATTCTCTGGATGAGGGTTGCAGCGGTCTCTGGAAGTGAGGGAAGGTACTGTAAGTCCCATCACCCGTGGTCCGTCCCACTCAAAACTGCACCAGGATGTAGAGTGGGTCATGGGTACTCTGTGTGCCAACTTTGGGCCTGGTCTGTGATTTGTAGGGGCTGAATAGTTAAGTGGGAATTGAATTGGGTGAAGGTACTGCAAATCCCATCATTTGTGAGCCATCCTGCTGTAAACCGCAGCAGGTTTCTAAAGTGGGCCATTGGGCCTCTGTGTGCCAAGTTTGGTCCTGATTCGTCATTGGTGTGGGCCATAGTGCTCTAAGGAAATGAATTAAAGTACTGCAAGTCCCATCATCCATGGTCCATCTTCCCTCAAACTGCACCAGGATGTAGGGTGCACCTTGGGGGGGTCTGTGTGCCAAGTTTGGTCTTGTTCTGTCATTGTTGGGGGCCTAGTCAGGAAAATCAAGTTGAGGAAGCCTAACAGTATCCCATGAGCTGAGGCCTAGTCAGGAAAATCAAGTTAAGGAAGCCTTGCTGTCAATTTTGGGCCTGTTCTGCGATTTATAGGGGCTATAGTGTTGTTTGGTAAGTGAATGATGTGAGGGTACTGCAAATCCCATCATTCGTGGCCCCTCCTGCCCTAAACCACACCAGGTTGTGAAGTGGGCCATTGGGCCCCTGTTTGGTCCTGATCCGTCATTGCTGTGGGTCGCAGTGGCTGACTGCCTGAGGCCTTTCCTTTTCCCTCTGAGTCACTTTAGAGTGTTGGAACGTGGTTAGCCAATCGGAGTCCTTTATGCAAATACCATTTCAGTGGCAACCAATCCCCTCTGTCTGGGGCCGTCGAATGTTGGAGTTCTGAGGCTGGCCAATCAGAGCCCTTTATGCAAATAATCCCACAGTTGCAGCCAATCGAAACGCTGGCACATATTCCTCCCGTCGCACCACCACACCACCGCCCACAAACACTGACTTTTATTATATACATAGATAGATAGATAGATAGATAGATAGATAGATAGATAGATAGATAGATAGATAGATAGAAGATATCCAGGTGGATGGATGGATGGATAGAATCCTAAAGTTGGAAGGGATCCCAAGGGCCATCCAGTCCAGCCCCCTTCTGCCAGACAGGAAGGCACAATCAAAGCCCACCCGACAGATGGCCATCCAGCCTTTATTTAAAGATATCTAGATGGATGGATGGATGGATGGATGGATAGATAAATAAACTTGGAAGGGATTCCAAGGGCCAGCCAGTCCAGCCCACTTCTGTCAGCCAGGAAGGCACAAACCGATCCCTCTCAGCAGATGGCCATCCAGTTTCTATTAAAGACCTTCACAGAAGGCAATACATAGATAACTGCAAAAGGCCACCCTACTTGGAACTGCACGCATTATTTGCGGATACATCACACAGTCTTAGACACTTGGGAAGGGTCGGACAGGAGAGTGACCTTGTTTGCTGTGTATTAGTCTTGTTGTGCAACACATAATAATAATAATAATAATAGACTATGGCACAGAATCCTAATAATAATAATAATAATAGACTATGGCACAGAATCATCATCATTATTATTATTATTATTATTATTATTGACTATGGCACAAGCCAGTAAAGGTGGTCCCAGTGGTGATGGGCACACTGGGTGCAGTGCCTAAAGACCTTGGCCTGTACTTAAGCACAATTGGCGCTGGCAAAATTACCCTCTGTCGCAGGGGTGGGCAACTATTTTTTCCAAGGGGCCGCACGAGAGCCAAAAAATATTATGGAGGGCCGCACCTAAAGGCGGAACTACATGCTAATCTACATTATTTATTTATTTATTCACTTACTATATTTACTATATATTATACATCATTAATATTAACATATTAATATATCAAGAAATATTCATATATTATTAGTATTAATATCATAATTATATTATAGTATATATATAAACATAATATATTGAAATTATAATATATCATATAACATTATATTATATTATTTATTATATTATTTTATTATTGTTATAAAATTATTATACAATAATAATAAAAACCACTAAAATAAAATAATGCTTCCTTATAGTCCCCTTCTCTGGAGATTTTTATGCAGAGGCCAGGCAGGGGAGGCAAGCCAGGGGCCCTTAGGCGGGCCGGATAGTATCAGCCAAAGGGCCGCATCCGGCCCCCGGGCCGCAGTTTGCCCACCCCTGAGTCTGTCGGCTGGAAAAGGCCACCTTACTTGGATCTGCATGCATTATTCACTGATACTTGGGAAGTGTCTGACGTGGGACTGAATACAAAAGCCAGCATAGTGATCTTGTTAGTGTATCAAATAATAATAATAATAATAATAATAATAATTAAAGTTTATCTAGCACAGGGCACTCCTGGGTGAGTCACACACTCTCAACCCCAGATAGCCCTGTGCTGGATAAATAATAATAATTAATAATTAATTATTAATAATTAATTGTTAATAATAATTAATTCTTAATAATAATTAATTGTTATAATAATAATAATTAATTATTATTATTCAACCCCTAGTTGTGAGAGTTTCAACCCACGATACCCCACGAGCTCATTCGCCACTTGTCACTTGTCATCTTTTCTGTACTCCTCGTTTTGGGCTAGCGAAAGCCATAGAGATGCCCATTTGTCGCACGGCGGCAGGAGCGTGGCAACGAGAAGCTTGCGTTGTTTTTGGCCGGACGCCGGACGTTTGGAACACGGCGGCCCGGCTTTGCTGACGCCAAACGCCGGCCTTTGGCTGTGCGGCCCCTCGCTTGCATGGACCGAAGGTCTCTTGGCGTTCCCCCCCCCCTCTTTTTTATTTTTGTTGGCTGCCTCCCCGCCCTCCGACCCAGCTGTCGTTGTCAAACACGGCGAGCAATCTGCGAAGGTGACGTCGCCGACACCTTCCTCTTCGCTCTCCCTCCGCCCAACGACATCCACCACCTGCTTGGATAATTCTCCAATGTGGCAGCTCCTTATAGAACCTTACCTCTGGAAGGTCATCCAGTCCAACCCCCTTCTGCACAGCCAGAGCCCTCCCGGCAGATGGCCATCCAACCTATGGATTGTAGAATCACAGAGTTGGATGGGAACCCCAAGGGCCATCCCGTCCAACCCCCTTCTGCACAGCCAAAGCCCTCCCGACAGATGGCCATCCAG
Organism: Anolis apletophallus; assembly: GCA_030556195.1. Taxonomy (NCBI): domain Eukaryota; kingdom Metazoa; phylum Chordata; class Lepidosauria; order Squamata; family Anolidae; genus Anolis; species Anolis apletophallus. Next base: position 13,782,122 of record JARBWK010000019.1, read on the forward strand.
CCTCTAAATTGTAAAATTATAGTTGGAAGGGAACCCCAAGGGCCATCCAGTCCAACCCCCTTCTGCACACTCAAAGCCCTCTCAACAGATGGCCATCCAGCCTCTAAATTGTAAAACTATAGTTGGAAGGGAACCCCAAGGGCCATCCAGTCCAACCCCCTTCTGCACAGCCAAAGCCCTCCCGACAGATGGCCATCCAGCCTCTAAATTGTAAAACTATGGTTGGAAGGGAACCCCAAGGGACATCCAGTCCAACCCCCTTCTGCACACTCAAAGCCCTCTCAACAGATGGCCATCCAGCCTCTAAATTGTAAAACTATAGTTGGAAGGGAACCCCAAGGGCCATCCCCGTCCAACCCCTTCTGCACACTCAAAGCCCTCTCAACAGATGGCCATCCAGCCTCTAAATTGTAAAACTATAGTTGGAAGGGAACCCCAAGGGCCATCCAGTCCAACCCCCTTCTGTACACTCAAAGCCCTCTCCACAGATGGCCATCCAGCCTCTAAATTGTAAAACTATAGTTGGAAGGGAACCCCAAGGGCCATCCCGTCCAACCCCCTTCTGCACATTCAAAGCCCCCTCAACAGATAGCCATCCAACCTCTGAATTGTAAAATTATAGAGTCGGAAGGGAAGCCCTAGGGGTATACAGTCCCAACCCCCTTCTGCACAGCAAAAGCCCTCCTGACAGATGGCCATCCAGCCTCTGGATTGTAGAATCATAGAGTAGGAAGGGAACCCCAAGGGCCATCCAGTCCAACCCCCTTCTGCACACTCAAAGCCCTCCCGACAGATGGCCATCCAGCCTCTAAATTGTAAAATTATGGTTGGAAGGGAACCCCAAGGGCCATCCCGTCCAACCCCTTCTGCACACTCAAAGCCCTCCCAACAGATGGCCATCCAGCCTCTAAATTGTAAAACTATAGTTGGAAGGGAACCCCAAGGGCCATCCAGTCCAACCCCCTTCTGCACACTCAAAGCCCTCTCAACAGATGGCCATCCAGCCTCTAAATTGTAAAATTATAGTTGGAAGGGAAACCCCAAGGGCCATCCGTCCAACACCCTTCTGCACACTCAAAGCCCTCTCCACAGATGGCCATCCAGCCTCTAAATTGTAAAACTATAGTTGGAAGGGAACCCCAAGGGCCATCCCGTCCAACCCCTTCTGCACACTCAAAGCCCTCCCAACAGATGGCCATCCAGCCTCTAAATTGTAAAATTATAGTTGGAAGGGAACCCCAAGGGCCATCCCGTCCAACCCCCTTCTGCACACTCAAAGCCCTCTCCACAGATGGCCATCCAGCCTCTAAATTGTAAAACTATAGTTGGAAGGGAACCCCAAGGGCCATCCCGTCCAACCCCCTTCTGCACACTCAAAGCCCTCTCAACAGATGGCCATCCAGCCTCTAAATTGTAAAACTATAGTTGGAAGGGAACCCCAAGGGCCATCCAGTCCAACCCCCTTCTGTACACTCAAAGCCCTCTCCACAGATGGCCATCCAGCCTCTAAATTGTAAAACTATAGTTGGAAGGGGAACCCCAAGGGCCATCCCGTCCAACCCCTTCTGCACATTCAAAGCCCCTCAACAGATAGCCATCCAACCTCTGAATTGTAAAATTATAGAGTCGGAAGGGAAGCCCTAGGGGTATACAGTCCCAACCCCCTTCTGCACAGCAAAAGCCCTCTCAACAGATGGCCATCCAGCCTCTAAATTGTAAAACTATAGTTGGAAGGGAACCCCAAGGGCCATCCCGTCCAACCCCCTTCTGCACACTCAAAGCCCTCCCGACAGATGGCCATCCAGCCTCTAAATTGTAAAATTATGGTTGGAAGGGAACCCCAAGGGCCATCCCGTCCAACCCCCTTCTGCACACTCAAAGCCCTCCCAACAGATGGCCATCCAGCCTCTAAATTGTAAAACTATAGTTGGAAGGGAACCCCAAGGCCCATCCCGTCCAACCCCTTCTGCACACTCAAAGCCCTCTCCACAGATGGCCATCCAGCCTCTAAATTGTAAAATTATGGTTGGAAGGGAACCCCAAGGGACATCCAGTCCAACCCCCTTCTGCACACTCAAAGCCCTCTCAACAGATGGCCATCCAGCATCTAAATTGTAAAATTATGGTTGGAAGGGAACCCCAAGGGACATCCAGTCCAACCCCCTTCTGCACACTCAAAGCCCTCTCAACAGATGGCCATCCAGCATCTAAATTGTAAAACTATAGTTGGAAGGGAACCCCAAGGGACATCCAGTCCAACCCCCTTCTGCACACTCAAAGCCCTCTCAACAGATGGCCATCCAGCCTCTAAATTGTAAAATTATGGTTGGAAGGGAACCCCAAGGGCCATCCCGTCCAACCCCCTTCTGCACAGGCAAAGCCCTCCCGACAGATGGCCATCCAGCCTCTAAATTGTAAAACTATAGTTGGAAGGGAACCCCAAGGGCCATCCCGTCCAACCCCCTTCTGCACACTCAAAGCCCTCTCAACAGATGGCCATCCAGCCTCTAAATTGTAAAATTATAGTTGGAAGGGAACCCCAAGGGCCATCCCGTCCAACCCCCTTCTGCACAGGCAAAGCCCTCCCGACAGATGGCCATCCAGCCTCTAAATTGTAAAATTATAGTTGGAAGGGAACCCCAAGGGCCATCCCGTCCAACCCCTTCTGCACACTCAAAGCCCTCTCAACAGATGGCCATCCAGCCTCTAAATTGTAAAACTATAGTTGGAAGGGAACCCCAAGGGACATCCCGTCCAACCCCCTTCTGCACATTCAAAGCCCCCTGAACAGATAGCCATCCAACCTCTGAATTGTAAAATTATAGAGTCGGAAGGGAAGCCCTAGGGGTATACAGTCCCAACCCCCTTCTGCACAGTGAAAGCCCTCCTGACAGATGGCCATCCAACCTCTGGATTGTAGAATCATACAGTTGGATGGGAACCCCAAGGGCCATCCAGTCCAACCCCCTTATGCGCAGTCAAAGACCTCCCAACAGATGGCCATCCAGCCTCTGGGTTGTAGAATCATAGAGTCGGGAGAGACCTCCAAGGGTCATCCAATCCAACCCCTTTTTGCCAGACAGGAAGACACAGTCAAAGCACCGCCTGGTCCTCAAGCTAGTATATAATAATAATAATAATAATAATAATAATACGAAATCCAGCATATAGATCTTGTTTGCTGTGACATATTGTGGTTTTGTGTCAGTAAAATAATAATAGTAATAATAACAACAACAACAGAGGTCCCCAAAGCCTTTCACCTTGTGCTCACTGGCGGGGAAAGGAATACTGTTGGCTTTAGGCTTCGTCCCTTCGCAGGTCGTGTTTACGACGCCCCAAGGCAGTCTTAAGTGTCTTTCCAATATCGCTGCGCCCATAAAAGAAAAATATTAGTCATGGTCCCTGGGGGAAAGCCAGCTGGCATTCGCGGTTGTCAAAATAAGAAGGTTTGTTGGCTCTTGGGAACGTAAGACGTTTCCATATTCCTACTCGTACGTATACACACGCACACACGTACACACACACCGTATTTTCGGGTGTATAAGACAACTGGGTGTATAAGACCAACGCCGACTTTTGAGAAGATTTTCCTGGGTTTACAAGTCGTCTTATACGCCGCAAAATACGGTAGGTTCAGGACAAGACTCCCATGAGAATGAGGCCATCCATTGAGAAAATGAGTTTTTCAAGATCGTGGCCACACGTCCACCCGTTGAGCAGGCCCGGATTACCCATAAGGCCATGGCCTAGGGGCGCAAGCCAAGGGGGGCGCAATTCACACGGACCCAAAAAAAACCCTTTCCTTCTCCTCACGCTCGCCCTCCTTCCTTGACTCAATCCAACCTCTGGATTGTAGAATCATAGAGTTGGATGGGAACCCCAAGGGCCATCCAGTCCATCCCCCTTCTGCGCAGTCAAAGCTCTCCCCACAGATGGCCATCCAACTTCTGAATTGTAGAATCATAGAGTCGGGAGAGACCTCCAAGGGTCATCCAATCCAACCCCTTTTTGCCAGACAGGAAGACACAGTCAAAGCACCGCCTGGTCCTCAAGCTAGTATATAATAATAATAATAATAATAATAATAATAATACGAAATCCAGCATATAGATCTTGTTTGCTGTGACATATTGTGGTTTTGTGTCAGTAAAATAATAATAGTAATAATAACAACAACAACAGTCCTTCCTTGACTCAAGAAAGGAGGGCGCGCCATGAAGAGGAGGAGGCGGAGGGAAGCCCCGCCCCCGGGCCCGCTGCTTCTCAAAAGTCGGCGTTGGTCTTATACACCCAGTTGTCTTATACACCCGAAAATACGGTGTGTGTGTATGTGTGTGTAGGGCGCCAAAAGGGGTTAATCCGGGGCTTCCGTTGCGGTTCAACGTTGCGGTTAATCGTGTCCTGCCTGAAAATAAATAAAAACCATTATGACACCAGTTCAAAAAATTGCATGTTGGGGGGGGGGGGCGGGGGGGTTAAATGAGGATCAAGAGCTACGGCAACGTCTTTCATTTGCTTTTATTTGCCTCCGCTTCTCTCTCTCGGGACGTTGTTGACCTTATTTTGCAGAGCGGTCGTAAGGATTTCCTGCGTGCTCTCAAAATGTTACGATTCACAATTAGTTACGTTACCGACGGGATCCGTTCTTCGGCCGTTTGCAACCGGGCCGGTTTCTCGTTTGCAAGGGATCGAGACGAACCGAGGCAGGAAAATCAATCGCTCGATGCCAAAATCTTCCAGGAGCCAAGAAAGATAGAAATGTCCAGAAATGCCGGTTGCCTCGTAATAATTTAAGAATAATAATAATATTAATAATAATAATATTAGCTTATCTAGGAAAGACGGGACGATTGCAACTGCCTTTGGTCCGTAGCGAAGAACAAAGCCAGTTCGGCCCTGGGGAAAGGAAGGCAAAGGGTTTGGGATCCCTCTCCGAGATCTCCTTATTTACAGTGAGGATCGGAAGACGGGATCGCTTCGATTCTCGGAGGAGGAAAGAAAGAAAGAACCTGAGATTGCAACAGAGAGGTGGGAACGGGGAACGACAAGATGCCAGCTGTTTCCGGCTCCAGCTTGGGATTGTTAGAGGGATTCGGGAGCTAAAGGGCGTCGGGACTGCGTCGCGGGAGGCGCCATTATGTCTTCTTCTGCTTGCGGCCTGCAAAGGAAATCAAAACAGAGTTGGAAGTGACCCCAAAGGTCATCCGGTCCAATCCCCTCCTGCCAGGCGGGGCAACACCATCCAAGCCATTCAGACTCTGGGTTGATGTGCGTTTTCCAGGCTGTCTGGCCATGATCCAGACAGCCGGGAAAACCCACATCTATGGCAGCAACATTCACACTTGCCTCCGACAGACAAAAGTTCTTTTCATCATTCCACAGCAGGCCCGGATTACCCATAAGGTCACCCTAGACCAGGGGTGCCCACACTTTTTCATCATGCGAGCTACTATATGAACAATCAAGTTGAAAAGATCACCTGTTGTGCATGTGAGTGTGTGCGCGCACGTGCGCCGCGCACGCTCCTACTGCAGCCTTCCGTCCACGCGGGGCTTATTTCTTGCCTGCCCACGAACCAAGTGGACGGCTGGCAGGAAGGAGGACCCCTCCCACTGGTGGCAGTCCATGCCCATGGGAGAGAGAGAGAGAGAGAGGGTGGCTCTTCCTAGCCGGCTCTGAAGAGCCACCCTCTCTCTCTCCCCTGTGGCCCTCGCCGCCTTTCTCCTTTGAGGGCGAGGGAGGGCGAGACGGAGAAAGGCGGCGAGGGCACAAGCAGCAGCAGCAAGTGGAGTCTCCATCCCCGCAGCCCCCTCCTCCTCGGGTTCAGCCCCTGGAACACGTTGGAGCCCTCCCTCCTCGCCCCCGACCAAGGAAAGAAAGCAGCCCCACACAGCTCGCTCGCCCAGGTCTCGGCTTGGAATGGGAGTCCCGAGGGCAGCAGCAGGGTTTGCGACGGGGCTTGCTTGGCTTTGCCCCACTTTGCCCGGCCTCCTTCGCCTCTTTCTCTCCCTCTCTCCCTCTCTCCTTCCAGCGCCCGCCTGCCTGCCTGACAAAAGGATCCAAAAAAGTTCTCCGGATTTCTTTCTTCTCTCCTTGGTTCCCTCTCTCTCTCTCTCTCTCTCTCACACACACACACATTCCCTCCATCCCTCCCACAGCCTCGTATCCTATCCGTGCGCATGCCTTCGCCTTGCTCCCCCCCTCCAGCAGCAACCAATGGGCGGTCATGTCACCACACCGTGCGTGGCAAGACGAGCACCAGGGCCCGCCCACTAAAGCCTCATTTTGGCAAAAGAAGCCCCGCAAAGGCGGCGGCGGGAGCGCACGTGCGCGCGCATGGCAGGAGTGCACCATCCGGCTGGTGAGGCCCAAAGATCACCTGGAAGAGGGCCGAAGATCACCTAGGTGCTCCCGATCACCATAATGAGCACCCCTGCTTAGACCATGGCCTAGGGGCGCAAGCCAGGGGGGGCGCAAGTTCACACGGACCAAAAAAAATGTTGAAACAAAACTGCAACGCGTGGCATGGAGATGACTCTCCCTGTCTCTCTCTCTTGGGGGAGGGCAGGGGGGAGAGCGCTGCGAGGGGGGAGGAGGGAATGGCGCCCCCCCTCGCCATCGCCCCTGCCCCCTTGTCAAGGAAGGAGGGCGCGAGGAGGAGGACGTGGAAGGAAGCCCCCGGCGCCGCTGCCGGGCATGCGCGGCACCCAGGAACATGGCGGAGGAGGCAGAGGGGCTCGCGCCCTCCTGCTGCGCATGCCCTGCGGCAGCCCCGGAAGCGGGGCTTCCCTCCGCCGCCTCCTCCTTGCGGCGCACCCTCCTTCCGTGAGTCAAGGAAGGAGGGCGCGAGGAGGCGGAGGATGAGACGGAGGGAAGCCCCGCCACCGGGGCCGCTGCCGGGCATGCGCGGCACCCAGGAACATCACGGAGGAGGCAGAGGCGCTCGCGCCCTCCTGCTGCGCATGCCCTGCAGCGGCCCCGGGGCGGGGTTTCCCTCTGCCGCCTCCTCCTCGCGGCGCGCCCTCCTTCCTTGAGTCAAGGAAGGAGGGCATGAGGAGGAGGAGACGGGACTTCCCTGCGCCGCCGCCTCCTCGCGGCGCGCCCTCCTTCCTTGAGTCAAGGAAGGAGGGCATGAGAAGGAGGACTGCCGGGCATGTGCGGCACCCCGGACCATGTAGGAGGCAGAGGCGCTGCGTCCTCCTGCTGCACAGGCCCTGCAGCGGCTGCGGGGCAGGGCTTCCTCCGCCGCCTCCCCCTCGCGGCGCACCCTCCTTCCGTGAGTCAAGGAAGGAGGGCGCGAGGAGGAAGAGGAGGAGGCGGAGGGAAGCCCCGCCCCCGGGGCCGCTGCCGGGCATGCGCGGCACCCAGGAACATGGCGGAGGCAGAGGCGCTCGCGCCCTCCTGCTGCGCATGCCCGGCAGCGGCCCCGGGGGCGGGGTTTCCCTCTGCCGCCTCCTCCTCGCGGCGCGCCCTCCTTCCTTGACTCAAGGAAGGAGGGCATGAGAAGGAGGACTGCTGGGCATGTGCGGCACCCAGGAACATGTAGGAGGCAGAGGCGCTTGCGTCCTCCTGCTGCACATGCCCTGCAGCAGCTGCGGGGGCAGGGCGTCCCTCCGCCGCCTCTTCCTCGCGGCGCACCCTCCTTCCGTGAGTCAAGGAAGGAGGGCACGAGGAGGCAGAGGAGGCGGAGGGAAGCCCCCCGCCCGGGCATGCGCGGCAGGGCGGAGGAGGCAGAGGTGCTGCTGCGCATGCCCAGCAGTGACCCCCGGGGTGAGGCGTCCCTCCGCCTCCTCGGGCGCACCCTCCTTCCGTGAGTCAAGGAAGGAGGGCATGGCAGACCCAGGAACATGGCGGAGGAGGCAGAGGTGCTCGCACCCTCCTGCTGCGCATGCCCGGCAGTGACCCCGGGGGCGGGGCTTCTCTCTGCCTCCTCCTCCTCGCGCCCTTTTTCCTTGACTCAAGGAAGGAGGGTGCACGACGCCGCAAGGAGGAGGAGAGGGGAACAGTAGAGGTTGGTTTGGGGGTGTAATTCCAAAGTGTGGCCGAGGGCGCCAAAAGGGGTTAATCTCGGCCTGTTCCACAGATATATAAACCCCACTTGCTTAGTTTCCAACAGACCTCGCAACCTCCGAGGGTGCCTGCCACAGATATGGGCGAAACATCAGGAGAGAATGCTTCTGGAACTTGGCCAGGCACCCCAGAAAACCCACAGCAACCCAGTGATTCCGGCCATGAGAGCCTTCGACAACACATCCAGGCTCTGTTTAAAAACCTCCAGAGACGGAGAAAAGGTGTGAGGCATTCAGAAAACCCCCACAGGTAAAACCGACTGCTGTGTTGGAAATAATAATAATTATTATTATGATTATTTATAGCATTGAATTTTGCTGTAAGCCGGTCTGAGTCCCTCTATGGAGTTGAGAAGGTCGGGGTACAAAGTTTTTAATAAATAATAATAATATTATTATTTATATTTTATTATTATTATTTATTAAAAAACTTTTGTACCCCGACCTTCTCAACTCCATAGAGGGAGTCAGAACGGCTTACAGCAAAATTCAATGCTAAACAATTTAAAAACAACTACAACAACATATTAAAATACATTAAAAGCCCAGCATAAAACCACATCGCCACAAAAAAACCAATTCCACTCGATCTGTAAGTGTGGTCGTTCATTCAGACAATAGCCAATCTCAGCCTATTCTGGGAAGGCTTGGTTCCACATCCAGATCTTCACCAGCCTCCTAAAGGGGGCAGACCTAGCATCACTTGGGACAGAGTTCCACAGCCGAGGGGCCACCACCGAGAAGGCCATGTCTCTCGTCCCCACCGGCCGCGCTTGCGAAGCTGGCGGGACCGAGAGCAGGGCCTCTCCAGAGGATCTTAATGTCCTTGATGGTTCGTAGGGGAGAATCCGTTCGGACAGGTAAACTGGTCCGGAACCGTATATAATTATTATTATTATTATTGTTATTATTATTATAAAGCCGTAACCACACAAGCCGGGAAAGGTGGCCGCAGTTTGCTTTTGCCCAAGGCAGCTGAGAAAGGCTTAACCAAAAGGACGTCTACACTGACTGCTTAGGTGGGCTTCAAACTGGAAGCGGTTTCGGAATACGGATGATCGGACTGGGAATCCTGGAATCGGTTTGAGGCTTGTATGAGGATTATGCTGTAACTGTAGAAGCCGCCTTGAACTGATTCCAGGATCCGCAGCTTCCCAAAAGCTTTTTTGGCAGGGTTTCCCCCTTCGACTTTTTCCCCTGCGAGGCATAGACGTGGATCGGCTCTGAGTGTCCGCACAACGATCTGTATTCTGCCGATTTCACCATGGGATGTGCACCAAACTAGAGCAAGCTGATGTGCATTAAGGCAGTGTTTCCCAACCTTTTATGAGCCGCGGCACACCTAGTCACTCGGGGTGTGGCATCCACCCGGCCCCCACCCCCTTTCGGCCCAGGCCCCTCCCTCTTCTTCCTTTCCCTCCTGACTGCCTGGCTTCTCGGGGGCAATGGAGGCGGCGCCTGGACCGGAGCCTGTGCGTGGTGATTGGGGCATCGCGGGGCCTGGGCCGGGCCATGTGCCTCCGCCTGGCCGCGCTCCTCTCCCCGGGCTCAGCACTGCTCCTCTCGGGCCAGGCGGAGAGCCCGCTGCGGGACATGGAGGCGCTGCTTCGCCAGGACTGGCTGCGCCTCTGCCCGCACGCCCTCTGTGCAGACCTGGCCCAACCCCACACCGCCCAAAGCCTCGTCCATGCCACCCGGGAAGCCCAGCGGCAGATGGAGGGCGAGGGGGAAGAAGGTGCGGGGCCGCCCCCGGAAAGGGTCCTCCTGGTCAACAATGCCGGTGAGCCAGGCAGGAGGGAGAGGCTGGCAGGAAGGAAGGAGGGAGGGAGGGCCTCAGGGCCTCCCACGCGAGGAGAAGGCACCCCCAGGGAACACTAGGAAGAAAGGGGAGAAGAGAGGTTTTTCCGCGGCACACCAGCGGATCTCTCACGGAACACTCTTGTGCCGCGGAACAGTGGTTGGGAAACACTGCATTAAGGGTGCTATTTCAGACCGCTCTCCAGCTTGGCTTGTGTCGGTTTCCAGCCCTTAAAAGTGTGTTGCCGTGTGATTTCAGAGTGTTGGTTCTATAGCCATCACACTTCCACGTTGGCTTCAAGCCCTGAGTATGTGGCACTCACGTAGTTCGTTGTTCCTGGTGATCGCGATGGAAGCCCTGGCCCTTGGTCCCTGCTGTGTGAAGTGGTATCCAAAACGGGTAATGGAGGGAGAGTTTTCAATCATGGCGGCCATTTCCATCTCCACCGAGTCCCCCAATCGCTGGCGCTAGGAGGAGGAAGAGGAAGGACGAGACATGGAAGAGGCAGACAATACGCAAGACCTCTGCTGCGCACCTCTCGAGCATGCAAGACCTAAGGTACAGAGTTTACAAACAGTATGTAGAAGTTGCATACTTACTGAGAGTAGCTTTACGGTATATAAGATCTAAGCTACGCAGGTCACTAGCAATAGCTCTGCAGTGAGCAAGACCTAAGCGGCGAAGGTTGCTCTAGACCAGGGGTGGGGAACCTTTTTGACTCCGAGAGCCATGAAAGCAAAATATTGGGAAATTTATTTCAGTGAGAGCCATAGAATATATATAATATATTTTAAGACTGGATTCAACTAAATGTGAGTCTATATGTACATACGATGAGAAGGGGATTCCCCCAGCAGAATGAGGGGACACTTCAGACCTGGCTCTGCAAAAGGCACGCTCAGGACTCTGGGAAGGAAGAGAAGGCGGAAGGAAGGAAGGCAGAAAGAAAGAAAGACAGACAGACAGAAAGAAAGAAAGAGAAAGAAAGAAAGGAGGAAGGGGGAGAAAGAAAAGAATGAACTATGGAAAAAGAAGAAAAGAAAAGCAGGAGAGAGTCAAGAAGGGGAAAAGAAAGAAATGGGGAGGAAAGGAAAGGGTGGGAAAAAGAAAGGAAAGGGGGGAGGAAAAAAGTAAAATAATGAAGGGAAAAGAAGAAAAGAAAGAAGGGGGAGAGAGGGAAGTGAAAAAGGAAGGAGAAGGAAAGGAAGACTGGGGGAAAAGAATAGGAGGGAAAGAAGAGGGAGGGAGAATAGAGGAAAGTAGGAAGGGAGAGAAGGAGGGAAATGGAAGGAGAGAAGGAGAGGGAAAGGTTGAAGGGGAGGAAGGAAGGAAGAGGGAGGAAGAATGCAGGAAAGAAGGAAGGGGAGAAGGAGGGAAAAGGAAGGAGAGAAGAAAAGGGTGAAGGGGAGAAAGGAAGGAAGAGGAAAGAAGGAAGGGGAGAAGGAGGGAAAAGGAAGGAGAGAAGAAAAGGGTGAAGGGGAGAAAAGAAGGAAGGAAGAGGGAGAATGGAGGAAAGAAGGAAGGGGAAAGAGGGAGGACAGGAAAGGGTGAAGGGAGAGAAAGGAAGAGGAAGGAAGGAAGAGGGAGAATGGAGGAAAGGAAGGGGAGAGGGAGGGAAAAGGAAGGAGAGAAGGAAAGAATGGGAGAGGAAGGAACGAAGAGGGAGGGAGGAAAGAAGGTAGGGAGAGAGGGAGGAAAAATAATGAAAGAGTGAGAGGAAGAAAGGGGGAGGAGGGTGCGGGGCCAAGGCGGACCTTGGTGTCGACATCGGTGAGGCAGTCCCTCCGGAAGGCGTCGAAGAGGCAGCGTCTCGATGCCCGATGATGAGGGCAATGAGCTGGGCGTACCCCGGGGGAAGCGAGGCCGGGTGGCGGAGGCCGAAGAGAAAGACGAGGATGAGGCCATTCCCGGCGAAGAGGGCGCAGGGCCCCGAGAGCAGCGGGGGTTGAGGAAGAGGCGGTGATGGCGGCGCAGAAGCGGCAGTAGCGGTGCATTTGCGTCACTCCTCCCTGCTGCATGCTGGGAAACCGAGGCCCGGGCAGCTCTGGAGAGCCAGGTCCAATCATGAAAAGAGCCACATCTGGCTCCCGAGCCATAGGTTCCCTACCCCTGCTCTATAGTATGCAAGGCTTAATCTGTGCAGGGTGCTAACCGTATGTTAGGTTTCACAGGATGCGAAATATGAGTTGTGCGGGTTTCAAACAGCAGCTCTATAATATACAAGATCTACATCGTGCAGGTTACTACCCGTGTTTCCCCGAAAGTATGACACCCCCGATTGTAAGACGTATCGGGGGTGTCAGGGGGGTCGGCTAATGTAAGCCGTACCCCGAATGTAAGCCGTACCTCGTCGCCACGCCACCGCAACCGGCCCATCGGCCGCGGCACACCTCCGCGGCGCACCTTTCTGCCAGGCCTCCAAGGAAGGGAGGGGGAAGAGAGCCAGAGGCATGGCAAAGCGGCGCTGCGTCAGAGTGACGCGTCGCCGCTTTGCCACGCCCCTGGCTCTCTTCCCCCTCCCTTCCTTCGTCCAGAAAGCTGCGCCGCGGAGGTGTGCCGCGGCGGCGTGGCGGCGGCAACGGCGGCGGCGTGGGCGTGGCGACGAGGTACATCTTAGTTTATATAAGACAGGGCTGTCCAACTGGCGGCCCTGGGGCCGGATCCGGCCCCCAGCCTGTTGGGCACGGCCCCAGCTATGCCCCCAGCCGCCATTTTTAAATTTTAAAAAATCTAAAATCCACAACCCTTTCTTTGCAAACACACATTGCAGATCTGGGGTTGGTCTATACCAGGTCTGGGCCAACTTCGGCTTTCCTCAGTGTTGCCGAACAATAGAGAGCAAAGGGGGCCCTTCCCTTAGGGGGACCGAGCCCCAGGCCACCCCTAAACCGCGGGGATCAAGGCCCAAATCTGGGTGATTCTTTAAACTATAAATCCCACAAGACCCAATTCAGTTCTCACCCAAACCGAAACACGCACGGACCGAGAGAAGAATTTCTTTATCAGCTGATGAAAGGATGAATGCCAACCACACAGGTCTCCAAAGGCAAAACATAGTCTTTAATGGGAATGCAGGCAAATATATAGAAAAGCAGTCATTTACATTTGAATCGGGCGCCCTCCCCTCCCACGTGTAGCTCCAGCTGATTGGCCGAGCTGTCAAAGTCAGCTGGGCCAGGAGGCGGCCGGCGCGCTTTAACCAATAGGAAAAGCATCGCAGCAGCGGCTGAAGCCAGCGCCGGTTTCTGCGGCTGCCGGGATGCTTTGCAAGGAAGGGGGGTCCCCGGCAGCACCCTCCCTTGCAAAGCATCGCTGCAGCGGCTGACGCCCGCGCCGGTTACGGCGGCCGCCGGGTTGCTTGGCAAGGCAGGGGGTCCCCGGCAGCACCCCCCTCCCTTGCAAAGCATCGCTGCAGCGGCTGAAGCCAGCGCCGGTTTCTGCGGCTGCCGGGATGCTTTGCAAGGAAGGGGGGTCCCCGGCAGCACCCCCTCCTTGCAAAGCATCGCTGCAGTGGCTGAAGCCAGCGCCGGTTTCTGCGGCTGCCGGGATGCTTTGCAAGGAAGGGGGTCCCCGGCAGCACCCCTCCCTTGCAGGCATCGCTGCAGCGGCTGAAGCCAGCACCGGTTTCTGCGGCTGCCAGGATGCTTTGCAAGGAAGGGGTCCCGGCAGCACCCCTCCCTTGCAAAGCATCGCTGCAGCGGCTGAAGCCAGCGCCGGTTTCTGCGGCTGCCGGGATGCTTTGCAAGGAAGGGGGGTCCCCGGCAGCACCCCCCTCCCTTGCAAAGCATCGCTGCAGTGGCTGAAGCCAGCGCCGGTTTCTGCGGCTGCCGGGATGCTTTGCAAGGAAGGGGGGTCCCCGGCAGCACCCCCCTCCCTTGCAAGGCATCGCTGCAGCGGCTGAAGCCAGCGCCGGTTTCTGCGGCTGCCAGGATGCTTTGCACGGAAGGGGGGTCCCCGGCAGCACCCCCCTCCCTTGCAAAGCATCGCTGCAGCGGCTGAAGCCAGCGCCGGTTTCTGCGGCTGCCGGGATGCTTTGCAGGAAGGGGTCCCGGCAGCACCCCCCCCTTGCAAAGCATCGCTGCAGCGGCCGAAGCCAGCGCCGGTTTCTGCGGCTGCCGGGATGCTTTGCAAGGAAGGGGGGTCCCCGGCAGCACCCCCCTCCCTTGCAAAGCATCGCTGCAGCGGCTGAAGCCAGCGCCGGTTTCTGCGGCTGCCGGGATGCTTTGCAAGGAAGGGGGTCCCGGGCAGCACCCCCTCCCTTGCAAAGCATCGCTGCAGCGGCTGAAGCCAGCGCCCGGTTTCTGCGGCTGCGGGATGCTTTGCAAGGAAGGGGGTCCCGGCAGCACCCCCTCCCTTGCAAAGCATCGCTGCAGCGGCTGAAGCCAGCGCCGGTTTCTCTGCGGCTGCCGGGATGCTTTGCAAGGAAGGGGGTCCCGGGCAGCACCCTCCCTTGCAAAGCATCGCTGCAGCGGCTGAAGCCAGCGCCGGTTTCTGCGGCTGCCGGGATGCTTTGCAAGGAAGGGGGGTCCCCGGCAGCACCCCCCTCCCTTGCAAAGCATCGCTGCAGAGGCTGAAGCCAGCGCCGGTTTCTGCGGCTGCCAGGATGCTTTGCAAGGAAGGGGGTCCCCGCAGCACCCTCCCTTGCAAAGCATCGCTGCAGCGGCTGAAGCCAGCGCCCGGTTTCTGCGGCTGCGGGATGCTTTGCAAGGAAGGGGGTCCCGGCAGCACCCCCTCCCTTGCAAAGCATCGCTGCAGTGGCTGAAGCCAGCGCCCGGTTTCTGCGGCTGCCGGGATGCTTTGCAAGGAAGGGGGTCCCCGGCACACCCCTCCTTCCAAGGCATCCCGGCAGCAGCTGAAGCCGGCGAAACTGCCAGCTTCATCTGTGGCTAGGATGCCTTGGAAGGGAGGGGGTGCCGCGTGGCTCCCTCCCTCTCCCCAAAGCTTCCCGGCAGCCGGGAGTGGGCGGGCCAGGGGCGGGCCGGCGGCCACTCCAGGTCATCAGTGCCCTGGAATCCGGCCCTTGGCCGGTTAAAGTTGGACAGCACTGATATAAGACGTACCCTGAAAGTAAGACGTAGGGGGGACTTTTCGGGGGGGAAACAAAGTAAAACGCTGTCTTACTTTCGGGGAAACACGGTAACAGTAGATTTGTAGAATGTAAGTCCTAAGGATACACAGGTTACTAACAATAGCTCCGAAGCATAGAAGACCTAAGCTGTGCAGGTTACTAAAAGTAACGCCGAAGTATGGAAGACCTAAGCTGCGCAGTTTGCTAGCAATAGCTTTATAACATGCAAGATCTAAGCTACATAAGTTACCAACACTAGCTGTATGTATTGATCTATCTATCATTTTTCTATACCGCCCCTCTCAACCCAAAGGCGACTCGGGGCGGTTTACACAAGGCAGTCTCTGCCCTTCAATCAAAAGCACAAGCAAAACAAAACCAAACAATAACCATTTAACATAACAATTAACCATTAAAACATACAATTGCAGTCTCAGCGTCATGTTGAAATCACTTTCCGTCACGTCGTCGTCATTCCATAGATCTAATTAAACCTTTATCTTTCCTCAGCAAATGCCTGCTCAAACAGCCAGGTCTTGACTTTCTTGCGAAATGTCAGGAGGGAGAGGGCCGACCTGATGTCTCTAGGGAGGGCGTTCCAAAGCCGAGGAGCCACCACTGAAAAAGGCCCTGTCTCTCGTCCCCACCGGTCGTGCCTGCGAAGAAGGCGGGACCGAGAGCAGGGCCTCTCAGATGATCTTAAACATCTCGATGGTTCATAGGGAGAGATGCGTTCGGACAGGTAAGTTGGACCCGAACCGTTTAGTGCTTTAAAGGCTAAAGCCAGCACTTTGAATTGTGCCCGGTAGCAAACTGGCAGCCAGTGGAGCTGGCACAACAGGGAGTTGTACTCCCTTAGTGTCGCTCCTGTTATCAACCTGGCTGCTGTCCGTTGGACTAATTGCAGCTTCTGAACAGTCTTCAAAGGACACCCCAAGTAAAGAGTGTTGCGGTAGTCTATACGGGATGTAACCAGAGCGTGGACCACCGTGGCCAAGTCAGACTTCCCAAGGCACACAAGTTTTAACTGTGCACATGCTCCCCTGGTCACCGCCGAAACCTGGGGTTCCAGGCTCAGCGATAAATCCAGGATCACTCCCAGACTACAAGCCTGCGTCTTCAGGGGGAGTGTAACCCCGTCCAACGCAGGCTGTAACCCTTTGCCCTGTTCGGCCTTGCGACTGACCAGGAGTGCCTCTGTCTTGTCTGGATTCAATTTCAATTTGTTCGCCCTCATCCAGTCCGACACAGCGGCCAAGCACCGGTTCAGGACCTGAACAGCCTCCTTAGTAGTAGGTGGGAAGGAGTGGCAAAGTTGGGCATCATCTGCGTACAGATGACACCGCACTCTGACTGCCTGAGGCCTTTTCTTTTCCCTCTGAGTCACCTTGCAATGTTGGAATGTGGTTGGCCAATCAGAGTCCGTTATGCAAATTCCATTTCAGTGGCAACCAATCCCCCCTGTCTGGGGCCGTAGAATGTTGGAGTTCTGAGACTGGCCAATCAGAGCCCTTTATGCAAATAATCCCACAGTGGTGGCCAATTGAAACGCTGGCACATATTCCACCATAGCTTGGCCGCACCACCGCCCGCAAACACTAACTTCTATTATATACACTAGCTTGGGGACCCGGCGGTGCCCAGGTCATTTGAGAAAGGCGTTGTGTGCCAAGGTTGGTCCTTATCATAAGTGTACGTGGGTCGTAGTGGTTTCAGGAAGTTAGTGAAGGTACTGCGAGTCCCATTATCCATGGTGTACCCTCCTCCAAAGTGCAGCAGGATGTAGAGTGGGTCATGGAGGCTCTATGTGGCAGGTTTGGTCTTGATCCATCATTCTTGGGAGTTGCAGTGGTATCATGAAAGTATTGAAGGTACTGGAAGTCCCATCATCTGGGGTCCTGCCTCACCCAAATTGCAGTAGGATGTAGATTGGGTCATGGGGGCTCTGTGTGCCAAGTTTGGTCTCTATTTGTGAATGGATGAGGGTTGTATTGTTTGTAGGAAGTGAGTGAAGGTACTTCAAGTCCCATCATCTGTGGTCCATCCCACACAAAACTGCACCAGGATGTAGAGTGGGTCATGAGGGCTCTGTGTGCCAGGTTTGGTGTTGATCCGTCATTGGATTAGGTTTGCAGCAGTCTTGGAAAGTGAGGGAAGGTACTGCAAGTCCCATCATCCATGGTCTGCCATCCAAACTGCAGCAGGATGTAGAGTGGGTCATGGGGGCTCTGTGTGCCAAGTGTGGTTTTCATAGGTGTTTGTTGGGGGCCGCAGTGGTCTGTGGTAGCAGAGGGGTGTGAAAGTACTCCAGTTCCCATCGTCCATTGGCACCCCCAAACCTCACCAGGACGTGAAGGGAGTAATGGGGGTTATGTGTGCCAAGTGTGGTCTCGTTCAGTAATTGCATGAGGGTCGCAGCGGAGTTAGGAAGTGAGTAGAGGTACTTCAAGTCCCATAATCCATGGTCCGCCCTCCTCCAAAGTGCACCAGGACGTAGAGTGGGTAATTGGGGGGGGGGTGTGCGCCAAGTGTGGTCTGTATTGATCCTTTGAGGTGGCCGCAGTGGTCTGTGGGAACCAAATTTATTTATTTATTTATTTATTTCAGGATTTTACCCCGCTCTTCTCAACCCCCGAGGGGGGACTCAGAGCGGCTTACAGTACGGCACAATTCGATGCCCACATCACAACAGCATAAAACCCCAAAACCCCACAACAATTAAGATACATTAAGACACATTAAAATACAATTTCATCAGCATCATGCACAGTCATTCCAAGTCAAAACAATATTCAATCCATAAAAAACAATTGGCCCTCTTCATCCATTCCATTAAAATCCCCATCTAACATGCTGCCTAGTGCTGGTGTGAAAACGCCTGGTCCCAAAGCCAGGATTTTACCTTTTCCTGAATGCCAGGAGGGATGAGGTGGACCGTACCTTCATAGGGAGCGCATTCCACAGGCGGGGAGCCACCACCGAGAAGGCCCTGTCCCTCGTCCCCACCAGCCGCATTTGAGAAGTCGGCGGGAGTGAGAGCAGGGCCTCCCCGGCTGATCTTAGATTGCGAGGTGGGACGTAGCGGCTGATGCGTTCGGACAAGTAAGCTGGGCCAGAACCGTATAGAGCTTTAAAGGTCAAAACCAGCACTTTGAATTGAGCCAGGAATTGGACAGGCAGCCAGTGGAGCCGACACAACAGGGGGGTGGTATGCTCCCTCTATGTCGCTCCCGTTAGTAATCTGGCTGCCGCCCGCTGGACTAATTGCAATTTCCGAACTGTCTTCAAAGGCAGCCCCACGTAGAGTGCGTTGCAGTAATCTATTCGAGATGTGACCAGAGCGTGGACGACCGTAGCCAGATCAGACTTCCCAAGGTACGGGCGCAGCTGGCGCACGAGTCTCAACTGTGCGAAGCTCCCCGGCCACCGCTGAGACCTGGGGTTCCAGGCTCAGCGATGAGTCCAGGATCAAGTGTAGGAATGTACTACAAATCCCATAATCCGTGGTCTATCTCCCCAAACCGGACCAGGATGTAAAAGGGGGGGTTATGTGTACCAAGTTTGGTGCAGGTCCATCACCCGCGCCGGTCGCTGTGGCTTGTGAAAGTGGCAGCCAATCAGAACGCTGCCACATACATACATACATACAAACCCACATACAAACATTCTGCTTAATTATATATAGAGAAGAGATAGAGATAGAAGATAGATAGATGTGCAGGTTGCTGTTATCAGCTCTTCATTATATAAGACCAAAACTGCGCAAGAACCAAGAGTGGCTGTCGCAGAGACAGGTTTTTGTGGCGCTGAACCTACATCACAAGCAGAACTACCTTGAAGCCCACTTCAACAACATGGTGGGCACCTCACCTGGTTGTCCACCTTAAGCTCGGACAGTATGGTGTTACTCTTCATGGCCTTGATCACCTCCATCATTCCAGCGCTGGTGATGAAGTTGGATTCGATGTTGAGGGTTTGGAGGGTCTTGTTCACCTTCAGCATCTCAGCCACAGCCTGGGGGCGGGGGGGGCATAAAAATAAGAAACCACTGTAGGTAGCTGGTCCAGTTCTTCTATCCAAGACCAGCCATATTGTCCAGACCAGGGGTGCTCACACTTTTTCAGCATGGGAGCTACTGATTAAAAACCAAGTCCCAAAGATCACCTACCCAGAAATGTAAAACGTAGAACTATTTGCTTATTTATTTATTTATATTTATTATTAATTTTTATGTACCGCTCCTTCCAGCAGGCTCGGGGCAGTTTACATAAAATGAAGTTATAAAACAGCAACATTTCAATTTAATAACAACAATATAAAACGGAGCATAAAAATACATCCAACCACCCCATTTCTCCCACACTGCCATATCACCACACATATTATCAGCCAGAAAGTAAGAAGAGAGGCTTTTGAACTGCAAGACCATTTAATACTCAGCAAGGTAAACAAAGGGGCATGCAAAAATACATCCAACCACCCCGTTTCTCCCACACTGCCATATTACCACACATATTATCAGCCAGAAAGTAAGAAGAGAGGCTTTTGAACTGCAAGGCCATTTAATACTCAGCAAGGTAAACAAAGGGGCATGCATAAATACATCCAACCACCCCATTTCTCCCACACTGCCATATTACCACACATATTATCAGCCAGAAAGTAAGAAGAGACGCTTTTGAACTGCAAGGCCATTTAATACTCAGCAAGGTAAACAAAGGGGCGTGCAAAACTACATCCAACCACCCCATTTCTCCCACACTGCCATATTACCACACATATTATCAGCCAGAAAGTAAGAAGAGAGGCTTTTGAACTGCAAGGCCATTTAATACTCAGCAAGGTAAACAAGGGGGCATGCAAAAATACATCCAACCACCCCGTTTCTCCCACACTGCCATATTACCACACATATTATCAGCCAGAAAGTAAGAAGAGAGGCTTTTGAACTGCAAGGCCATTGAATACTCAGCAAGGTAAACAAAGGGGCATGCAAAAATACATCCAACCACCCCATTTCTCCCACACTGCCATATTACCACACATATTATCAGCCAGAAAGTAAGACGAGAGGCTTTTGAACTGCAAGGCCATTTAATACTCAGCAAGGTAAACAAAGGGGCATGCAAAAATACATCCAACCACCCCATTTCTCCCACACTCCCATATCACCACACATATTATCGGCCAGAAAGTAAAAAGAGAGGCTTTTGAACTGCAAGGCCATTTAATCCTCAGCAAGGTAAACAAAGGGGCATGCAAAAATACATCCAACCACCCCATTTCTCCCACACTGCCATATCAGCCAGAAAGTAAGACGAGAGGCTTTTGAACTGCAAGGCCATTTAATACTCAGCAAGGTAAACAAAGGGGCATGCAAAAATACATCCAACCACCCCATTTCTCCCACATTTCCATATTCCCCAACATATATTTCTCAAGGAACAAAGCAAGCAGAGAGGCTTTGGAGCTAAAAGGCCATTTTTAAACATTAAAAATAAACAAAGAGACATGCCACAGTACAATCAAGCACCCACCCCAAAGTAAAAAGACCGACCTTTGAGATGCGGTAAGGAAATGACCCCAAAGCGTCCTTCTCCTCCTCCGTCGTTGCTCCTATTTCCACGCTGCCAGCATGCGTGCCGCCTCCAAGAGCTCACGAGAAGTCCGAGAGGCAGAATGGGCGCTTCTGCGCATGGGGCCAGCCATGCATCGCGTCATCCAGGCCCCGCCCCCTTTGGTCTCCTACTCTGAGTAGCTGGAGAAGGACGGAGGGAGGAGGAGGAATCCAAAGGAGGGGGCCCATTCTGCCTCTTGGACTCTAGAGCTTTTGGAGGCAGCGCGCGAGCAGGGAGCGGGGAGGAGCAACGACGGAGGACTTCTTTGCAGCGTGCAGGGGCGCGTGAAGAGGACCAACAGCAAAAAACCTGGTCAGGGGCCTGAAAATTACCAGGATGAGGCCCGAAGATCACCCTGGTGATCGCGATCACCGTTCTGAGCACCCCTGGTCCAGACCTTGTCCAACAAGGAGGAAACAATGGGACTATCTTAAAGGAATAAATGGAGGAGGAGAAGTCCTCAAAGGGGTCGCCCCAAAATCTTACGTGCGCCACTGGGTCGTTACTCCGAGTTGCCACCAGGCTGAGCTTCTTCACCTGAGTGTTGGTTTTCATGGCTTCACAGATTTCTATCAGGGTCTGAATGGGAATGTCCTACAGAAAGGAAGCAAATGTTGCTCAGTCAGAGGCTGATGGTTAAACTGGTGATTTAGAGAGGATTGTGAGCTTTCCTGTGGCTCTCAAGTCTGGGAAATTCAGGTCTGGGAAATGATGTTTATCTCTGTGAGAAAGTACAGGGCCTTGAGGGCATTCAGGGGAGTCAGAAGTTGCAACAGCAGATAAGGAATCGAGTGAAGAGCTGAGTGATAAGGAGGATTTGCAGAAGAAACTACCTGTAGCTATGAGATCAACACAAGTCTTCATTTACAAATAGCTGATGTGGTCTGAGAGATGACATGGGAAAGGTGTGGAGAAAATTAACGGGAGATGTAATGCTTTCATGGGTGTATTAAGCAGCGAGTTGTTTACTTTAAGATCAGTTCAGGCAACACTATGTTAGAGTGAAGTTTTCTATGTCACTGCTCATGGATTCCTGTTCAAGCTTTTACTAGTTATATCCTCTTGCTTGTGAACTTACTACCAGGCCCGGATTAACACCTTTTTGCACCCTAGGCTACACTTTGGAGTTACGCCCCCTTTAAACCAACCTCGACCGCACACTCCTCCCCCCCCCCCCATCACTCAGACTCACACTAAAAATAAATCATATCAAATTCACTCAGGTAGCCCAATACAACTCAGTTGATCAGTAATATCCAAATAAATCAACAACAACCCGCGCCAATCAGCGCAGGTGTATCCACGGGGTTTGCGGGGTGCTTGGGCCGGACCCACCTGCAGCAGCGCCGTGCTCGGGCCCATGCGCACCGTCATGCGGTGGCCGTTTAGAGACAGCACCAAGACGGACCCCGTGGACGAGCCGCCGTCAATGGCCGACATCTTCCCTCCTTTGCTGCCACCGCCGCCTCTCAGCTCCGCGCCCCGCCCGGCCGCAGCCCTCCGCCGCCGCTGCTCCTGCTGCCTCAGCGGAACCGAATGGCCACGGCGAGGGGGCACGGCTACGAGGCAGCCGGCAGGCAGGCAGACCGCCCTGCCTCGTGATGCCCAACGCTTCCTTCGCACGGGAAGGCCCGCCGGCAGGGAGAGTGAGAAGAAACACACAGTCGCAATGGCTGCAGCTACGCCACGGAACGAATGCGGCCTAGCAGCTCTTTAACCCCTACAGCTCTGTGCTGTGGCACCCTGGAAGTTGTGGTTTTAGCAGGCCTTGTTGAAGAGAGCTGGTGCCTTGCCAAACCACAACTGCCAGGAGGCCATAGCATGAAGCCATGGCCCCTCCAGTGGTGCCTAGCCACGTTATTTCTACAGCGAAGGGGTGTGTGTGTGTGTGTATGTATGTATGTATGTATGTATGTATGTATATATATATATATATATACATACACACACACACACACACATACATACATACATACACATATATACTAGCTTTGGGGCCCGGCGATGCCCAGGTTATTTGAAATGGGCTGAGGCCTCGGAAGCCTTAATGTCCATTCAGGCTGAGGCCTAGGAAGCCTTACTGTCAATGCAGGCTGAGGCCTAGGAAGCCTTACTGTCCATTCAGGCTGAGGCCTAGGAAGCCTTACTGTCCAATCAGGCTGAGGCCTAGGAAGCCTTACTGTCAATGCAGGCTGAGGCCTAGGAAGCCTTACTGTCCATTCAGGTTGTGGCCTAGGAAGCCTTACTGTCTATTCAGGCTGAGGCCTAGGAAGCCTTACTGTCAATACAGGCTGAGGCCTAGGAAGCCTTACTGTCAATTCAGGCTGAGGCCTAGGAAGCCTTACTGTCCATTCAGGTTGTGGCCTAGGAACCCTTACTGTCTATTCGGGCTGAGGCCTAGGAAGCCTTACTGTCAATGCAGGCTGAGGCCTAGGAAGCCTTACTGTCAATGCAGGCTGAGGCCTAGGAAGCCTTACTGTCAATGCAGGCTGAGGCCTAGGAAGCCTTACTGTCAATGCAGGCTGAGGCCTAGGAAGCCTTACTGTCAATTGAGGCTGAGGCCTAGGAAGCCTTACTGTCAATTCAGGCTGAGGCATAGGAAGCCTTACTGTAAATTGAGGCTGAGGTCTAGGAAGCCTTACTGTCAATTGAGGCTGAGGCCTAGGAAGCCTTACTGTCAATTGAGGCTGAGGCCTAGGAAGCCTTGCTGTCAATGCAGGCTGAGGCCTAGGAAGTCTTACTGTCAATGTAGGCTGAGGCCTAGGAAGTCTTGCTGTCAATTCAGGCTGAGGCATAGGAAGCCTTACTGTAAATTGAGGCTGAGGTCTAGGAAGCCTTACTGTTAATTCAGGCTAAGGCCTAGGAAGCCTTACTGTCAATTGAGGCTGAGGTCTAGGAAGCCTTACTGTCAATGCAGGCTGAGGCCTAGGAAGCCTTACTGTCCATTCAGGCTGTGGCCTAGGAAGCCTTACTGTCTATTCAGGCTGAGGCCTAGGAAGCCTTACTGTCAATTCAGGCTGAGGCCTAGGAAGCCTTACTGTCAATGCAGGCTGAGGCCTAGGAAGCCTTACTGTCAATTGAGGCTGAGGCCTAGGAAGCCTTACTGTCAATTGAGGCTGAGGCCTAGGAAGCCTTACTGTCAATTGAGGCTGAGGCCTAGGAAGTCTTACTGTCAATGTAGGCTGAGGCCTAGGAAGCCTTACTGTCAATTGAGGCTGAGGCCTAGGAAGCCTTACTGTCAATTGAGGCTGAGGCCTAGGAAGCCTTGCTGTCAATGCAGGCTGAGGCCTAGGAAGTCTTACTGTCAATGTAGGCTGAGGCCTAGGAAGCCTTACTGTCAATTCGGGCTGAGGCATAGGAAGCCTTTCTGTCAATTGAGGCTGAGGTCTAGGAAGCCTTACTGTTAATTCAGGCTGAGGCCTAGGAAGCCGTACTGTCCATTCAGGCTGAGCGTAGGAAATCATCTTTTATTATCCCTAGGTTTTTATATGTTTACCATAAACTGCCTGCTTATACTCTTGGATTCTTGCATGGTGCAGTGGTCATAGGTGTTTCCAGGCCAGGAGTGCAACAATATGCTTGCTTAAGAGTCCGGCCGTATCTCTTTCTTGGAAGGTGTTTAAGCAGAGGCTGGGTGGCCATCTGTTGGGAAGGCTTTGATTGCGTCCACAAAGCAATTGAATTAGACGGTCTTGATGTTTTGGGTTTTTTTTCCAACTCTTAGGATACTATCCCAACATGGCTTTCTCCCCCTACAGATCCTGTTCTTGCATCCAAAAAATGGGAATACTAACCTTAATGTTATTAAGGTTCACCTCCTCGACATCTTTGTCATTGTTCTGGATTTTGGCTAGAGTCTCCTCCACGTTTGTGGGATTTGGGGGCTCGTCCGGGACCGGTTTGTACTTATCCGGCTGCACCACACCTGAAAGAGAGGCGAAATGATGATGGTGGTGATGATGATGATGATGATTATATTATTATTATTATTATTTTATTTGTTGTCGAATGATTTCATGTCTGGAATCACTGGGTTGCTGTGAGTTTTCTGGGCTGTACGGCCATGTTCCAGAAGTCGGGGGTCGGACTTGGATGTTACACTTGTTGGAGGTCTCAAAACAGAGGCTGGGTGGCCATCTGTCGGGAGGGCTTTGGTTGTGGAAGTCCGGGGTCGGACTCGTTGGATATTACACTTGTTGGAGGTCTCAAAACAGAGGCTGGGTGGCCATCTGTCAGGAGGGTTTTGGTTGTGGAAGTCTGGGGTTGGACTCGTTGGATGTTACACTTGTTGGAGGTCTCAAAACAGAGGCTGGGTGGCCATCTGTCGGGAGGCCTTTGGTTGTGGAAGTCTGGGGTTGGACTCGTTGGATGTTACACTTGTTGGAGGTCTCAAAACAGAGGCTGGGTGGCCATCTGTCGGGAGGGTTTTGGTTGTGGAAGTCCGGGGTCGGACTCGTTGGATGTTACACTTGTTGGAGGTCTCAAAACAGAGGCTGGGTGGCCATCTGTCAGGAGGGCTTTGGTTGTGGAAGTCCAGGGTCGGACTCATTGGATGTTACCCTTGTTGGAGGTCTCGAAACAGAGGCTGGGTGGCCATCTGTCAGGAGGGCTTTGTCTGTGGAAGTCCAGGGTCGGACTCATTGGATGTTACCCTTGTTGGAGGTCTCGAAACAGAGGCTGGGTGGCCATCTGTCAGGAGGGCTTTGGTTGTGGAAGTCCGGGGTCGGACTCATTGGATGTTACACTTGTTGGAGGTCTCAAAACAGAGGCATGTGGCCATCTGTCGGGAGGGCTTTGGTTGTGGAAGTCTGGGGTCGGACTCATTGGATGTTACACTTGTTGGAGGTCTCGAAACAGAGGCTGGGTGGCCATCTGTCGGGAGGGCTTTGGTTGTGGAAGTCTGGGGTTGGACTCGTTGGATGTTACACTTGTTGGAGGTCTCAAAACAGAGGCAGGTGGCCATCTGTCGGGAGGGCTTTGGTTGTGGAAGTCCGGGGTCGGACTCATTGGATGTTATACTTGTTGGAGGTCTCGAAACAGAGGCTGGGTGGCCATCTGTTGGGAGGGCTTTGGTTGTGGAAGTCCGGGATTGGACTAGATGGCCTTTGGGATCCCTCCCAACTACAGGATTCTATACATTAGTGTTTCCCAACCAGTGTGCCATGGCACACTAATGTGCCATGAGCGATCATCAGGTGTGCCGTGGGAAATTGGAACCTCCTGGAAGGGATGGGGGGGGGGGGGGAGAGTCTAGTGTGTTGAAGTATAAAAACCCTAAGAAACCTACCTCGATAAAGGCACAAAATTACAAACACCCCCCTCCCCACCCGTTGCCTACTTGGTCTCTCCCTCTCCATGCATTGGGAAGACCCGCCTCCCTTCCCCCAGGTAGAGACCTCCTCTTGCCTCCTGTGTGGGAAGTTTGGCCCATTTCTATCATTGGTTCGGTTCAGAATGCTCTTTGATTGTAGGGGAACTATAAATCCCAGCAACTACAACTCCCAAATGTCAAGGTCTATTTCCTCTGAACTCCATCTGTGTTCATATTTGAGCATATTGAGTATTCATGCCAAGTTTGGTCCTGATCCAACATTGTTTGGTCTCTGGATATAGGTGAACTACAACTCCAAAACCCAAGGTCAATGCCCACCAAACTCTTATAGCATTTTCTCTTGATTATGGGAGTTCTGTGTGGGAAGTTTGTGTCTTTCTGCCATTCCTGCCAGGATATCTATGGTGTGTTCATCGAAACAGGCCCGGGTTTCACACTGAGTGTATCAATACATTTAAAAACATATTAACAATATGTATGACTGTGTTAGAGTGTCATTTTGTGTCATTTTGGTTGGTGGTGTGGCCCAGGATTTTGCAAATGTAAAAAGTGTGCCGCGGCTCAAAAAAGGTTGGGAACCACTGCTTATACGTCACAAGTATCTTGGAATAGTTGATAGAAGAGGAGTCGGGAGCGCACTCACTGTTGATGCCTTCTGTGTTTGAGATGTTGCCGCTGCAGATGGCATCGTAGTACTGCTTGTTGCTCATGAGGGTGTACATGCCCAAGATGGCTGCAAGGCAAAAGGGATGGAAGAGGTCACAAAACAACACAAATGCTCTTTCTGTGCAATATTATTGATCTCGGTCTCCTCTCGTGCACTTGCAAGGCCAACTGCAGCAGCCCAAAGGGTGCCAGGCAGGGACCCTCCTCTCCTCTCGGCCTATCCATGCCGCATCCATCTCCGATTCCCAAAGCTCAGCACCTCGCAGGCGGGCAGGGCGGCCCCTGGTCGGGCGCCAAGGCCAGACTAAAATCAGAAACCTCAGGCTGCCTTGGCCCCTCTCGTATTACACCTGCCAGGGAGCTGCCAGGGCCATAAAAATTGGTGGGGCATCCATATGGGGAAGGAGGGAAGGAAGGAAGGAAGGAAGGAAGGAAGGAAGGAAGGAAGGAAGGAAGGAAGGAAGGACGGACGGAAGGAAGGAAGGAAGGAAGGAAGGAAGGAAGGAAGGAAGGAAGGAAAAAAAAGAGAAGGAAGGAAGGAAGGAAGAAGTGAATGAAGGAAAGAAGGAAGGAAGGAAAAGAGAAGGAAGGAAGGAAGGAAGGAAGGACGGAAGGAAGGAAGGAAGGAAGGAAGGAAGGAAGGAAGAAAAAAGAGAAGGAAGGAAGGAAGGAAGAAGTGAATGAAGGAAAGAAGGAAGGAAGGAAAAAGAGAAGGAAGGAAGGAAAAAGTGAAGGACGGGAGGAAGGAAGGAAGGAAGGAAGGAAGGAAGGAAGGAAGGAAGGAAGGAAAAAGTGAAGGACGGGAAGAAGGAAGGAAGGAAGATAAAAGAGAAAGGAAGGAAAAAGAGAAGGAAGGAAAAGGGGAAGGAAGGAAAGAAGAAAGGAAGGAAGGAAAAAGAAGTAAGGAAGGAAAAAGAGAAGGAAGGAAGGAAGAAGTGAATGAAGGAAAGAAGGAAGGAAGGAAAAAGAGAAGGAAGGAAGGAGAAGGAAGGAAAAAGTGAAGGACGGGAAGAAGGAAGGAAGGAAGGAAGGAAAAAGTGAAGGACGGGAAGAAGGAAGGAAGGAAGGAAGATAAAAGAGAAAGGAAGGAAAAAGAGAAGGAAGGAAAAGGGGAAGGAAGGAAAGAAGAAAGGAAGGAA
This sequence comes from Anolis apletophallus, assembly GCA_030556195.1. Taxonomy (NCBI): domain Eukaryota; kingdom Metazoa; phylum Chordata; class Lepidosauria; order Squamata; family Anolidae; genus Anolis; species Anolis apletophallus. The sequence goes on from JARBWK010000019.1 coordinate 13,809,815, forward strand.
GGAAAAAGAAGTAAGGAAGGAAAAAGAGAAGGAAGGAAGGAAGAAGTGAATGAAGGAAAGAAGGAAGGAAGGAAGGAAAGAGAAGGAAGGAAGGAAGGAAAAAGTGGAGGGAAGAAGGAAGGAAGGAAGATAAAAGAGAAAGGAAGGAAAAAGAGAAGGAAGGAAAAAGAAAAGGAAGGAAAAAGTGAAGGAAGGGAAGAAGGAAGGAAGAAGGGAAGGAAGGAAAAAGGGGAGGAAGGAAAAAGGGAGGGGAGGAACGAAGGGGAGGAGGGGGACACAAAGCTTTCCCCCCTAACTGGGTCATATGGGTACCGCCAGTGATTTCGATTTATCAGCTTTCTATGAAATGTGTTTGTTACAGGGACCAAAAGGAAGAAAGGAAGAGAGGGAGGGAGAGAAAGATTGAAAGAGGTGGAAGGAGGGAGGGAAGTAAGGAAGGGTATTGAGAGAGAAGAAAGGAAGGAGTGAGATTGAGGGGGAGAGGTAAGGAAGGAAGGAGAGAGATAGATTGAGAGGAGGAAAGAGAAGGGATTGAGAGAAGGAAGGGAGGAAAGAGATTAAGGAGGAGAAGGAGAAGGGATTGAGAAAAGGAAGAAAGGAAGGGGAGATTTTGAAGGGTGGAAGGAAGGTGAAAGGATTGAGAGAGAAGGAAGGAAGGAGAGAGATTGAGGGGTAGAAGGAGGGAGGGAAGGAAGGGAGGGAGGACGGTGAAGTGATTGAGAGGAGAGAATGAGGGGTGGAAAGAAGGGACAGAGAGAGGGAGGAAGGAAGGAAAGAGATTAAGGGGTAGAAGGAGAAGGGATTGAGAAAAGGAAGAAAGGAAGGAAGGAGAGAGATTGAGGGGTGGAAGGAAAAGAGGAAGGAAGGAAGGTGAAGGGATTGAGAGAGAAGGAAGGAAGGAAGGAAAGAGATTGAGGGAAGGAAGGTAGTGAGGAAAGAAGAAGGAAGGAAGGAGAGAGAGATTGAGAGGTGGAAGAAAAAAGGGAAGGAAAGAAGGGATTGAGAGAGAAGGAAGGAGAGAGATTGAGGGAAGGAAGGAGGGAATGAAGGAAGGAAGCAATTGAGAGAAGGAAGGAAGGAGAGAGATTGAGGGAAGGAAGGAGGGAATGAAGGAAGGAAGCAATTGAGAGAAGGAAGGAAGGCGAGAGATTGAGAGGTGGAAGAAAAAAGGGAAGGAAAGAAGGGATTGAGAGAGAAGGAAGGAGAGAGATTGAGAGGTGGAAGAAAAAAAGGAAAGAAGGGATTGAGAGAGAAGGAAGGGAAAGAAGGGATTGAGAGAGAAGGAAGGAGAGAGATTGAAGGAAGGAGGGAATGAAGGAAGGAAGCAATTGAGAGAAGGAAGGAAGGAAGATGAAATTGAGAGAGAAAGGAGAGAGAGACTGAAAGGTGGAAGCAGGATGAGAAGAAAGGTAGGAAGGAAGGAAGAAGGGACTGAGAAAGAAAGGTAGGAAGGAAGGAAGAAGGGACTGAGAAGAAGGAAGAAAGGAAGGAGAGATTGAAATATCAAAGGACGGAGGGATGGAAGGTAGGGAGAGAGGAAGGAATGAGGAGGGATTGAGGGAAGGAAAAAAAGACAGGAGGGAGGGACTAAGAGAGAAGGAAAATGAGAGGGAAGGAATGAAGGAGAGGGAGAAGGAAAGGAAGGCAAAGATGAGAAAAAGAGAGGCGGAAGGGAGGACAGAAGGAAGTAGGGAGATTGAAAGAGAAGGACACAAAGAGAACAAGAAGGGAGGGAGGAAGATAGCTAGGAGGGAGGGATTGAGAGAAGGAAGGAGAGAGGGACTGTAATGAAAAGAAGGAAGAGAAGAGGAAGGGGAAGTGAAAGAGGGAGGGAAAGAAGAAAAGAGGAACGAAGGGCTGGGAATCTAGCGGGAGCAAGGCCAAGATCTCCCCCAAACTCTCCCTATTTACCTGCAATGTCGCACATTTCCGCGTCGGTCGCATTCTGGAGGGCTTCTTCCAGTTCGGGTTCCAGGGTGATTTGCTCTTCTTTGGGGATTTCTCTCTTTGGGTTCTTTGGGATGAAAGGCTTCCCTGGGAACGAAACACAAAAACCTTGAGTTTGGGAGTTGTAGTTCACCTACATCCGGAGAGCACTGTGGTCTCAAACAATGACGGCTCTGGACCAAACTTGGCATGCATAGACCTTGACATTTGGGAGTTGCAGTTGCTGGGATTTATAGTTCGCCTACAATCTAAGAGCATTCCGAACCCCACAAATGATAGAATTGGGCCAAACTTCCCGCGCAGAGCCTTGAAGGGACTCACTGGCACGAGCCTCTCTCCAGCCTCGCACGCTCTCCTTTGCTGCGCATGTGACCTTGACATTTGGGAGTTGTAGTTGCTGGGATTTAGAGTTCACCTACCATCAAAGAGCATTTTGAACTCAACCAACAATAGAATTGAACCAAACTTGGCACACACAATTCTCACGACCAAGAGAAAATACTGGGAGGGTTTGGTGGGCATTGACCTTGAGATTGGGAGTTGTAGTTCACCGACATCCAGAGAGCACTGTGGACTCAAACAATGATGGATCTGGACCAAACTTGGCACCAATCCTCAATATGCCCAGATGTGAACACTGGTGGAGTTTGGGGGAAATAGACCTTGACATTTGGGAGTTGTTGTTGCTGGGATTTATAGTTCACCTACCATCAAAGAGCATTCTGAACTCCACCAACAATAGAATTGAACCAAACTTGGCACACAGCACTCCCACGATCAAGAGAAAATACTGGGAGGGTTTGGTGGGCATTGGCCTTGAGATTGGGAGTTGTAGTTCACCAACATCCAGAGAGCACTGTGGACTCAAACAATGATGGATCTGGACCATTCTGTGTTTAATCTCCAAAAGGGTCACGTTTCCAAAAAGGCTAAGGGGATTTCTAGTTTCCCCAAAAGGTTAGGGTCTCTAAATGGTCCTATTTGGGGTTGTAGTGAAGTGACGAAAGGGCAAGGTGTTTTTTCAGGAAATGTGTTCATTGGTTTCGATGTGTGTAAGTATGGAAAACAGGGAAATGTATAAGTGTTTGAATACTTATATATATATATATAGTGTGTTGATGTAAACTTGCTTTACTTGCTTTATTTATAGGGGAGCGAATGTAACGAAATGCTCAGTTAAAGTATAAATTTTAGATAGGTTTTTTAGTATTAGCTGAGAATTGGACAAAGGCCCCAGGCGTTGCCATAGCAACCTAGCTCCAAGCTGAGGGAAAAGGGGCGGAGCCAACTGTCACGGAATGTTGGTTTAAAAAAAGGAAGTCAGTTGGTGACGGAAGGAAACAGAGGAGGGGTGATTCCGTTTTGCGTAGAGTTAGTCGCTGGAGGAGTTTTAAGGTAGTTAGTCCTAAGAATGTGGGACTAGACTACTAGGATTTAGACTCCTGAAAGGTAGTCAGGAAGTGAAAAGTGGCACTAAATAGTGAGTTAGAGCAAGGGTCAGGAACCTATGGCTCGCGAGCCAGGTGTGGCTCTTTGGATGATTGCATCTGGCTCCCAAGGTCCTCCAAGGAAAGGGGGAGGAAGAGGCGGGGGGAGCCTCGGCTTGGCTTCTTTGGCGGCGGCTTCGGCCTCAGAGAGGGTCAAGCCGAGGCTCGCTCTCTTCCTCCTCCAAAGAATTGGAGGAGGAGGAAGAGGCGGGGGAACCTCGACTTGGGTTCTTTGTTCTGTCTATCTATGTATATAATAAAAGTCAGTGTTTGCGGGCGGTGGTGTGGTGGTGCGACGGGAGGAATATGTGCCAACGTTTCAATTGGCTGCCACTGTGGGCTTATTTGTATGAAGGGCTCTGATCGGCCAGCCTCAGAACTCCAACATTCTACGGCCCCAGACAGAGGGGATTGATTGCCAGTGAAACGGTATTTGCATAAAGGACTCCGATTGGCCAACCACATTCCAACATTCTAAAGCGACTCAGAGGGAAAAGGAAAGGCCTCAGGCAGTCAGCCACTGCGGCCCACAGCAATGACGGATCAGGACCAAACTTGGCAAACAGGGGCCAAATGGCCCACTTCACAACCTGGTGTGGTTTAGGGCAGGAGGGGCCACGAATGATGGGATTTGCAGTACCTTCACATCATTCACTTCCCAAACAACACTGTAGCCCCTATAAATCACAGACCAGGCCCAAAATTGACAGCAAGGCTTCCTTAACTTGATTTTCCTGACTAGGCCTCAGCTCATGGGATATTGTTAGGCTTCCTCAAGTTGATTTTCCTGACTAGGCCCCCAACAATGACAGAACAAGACGAAACTTGGCACACAGACCCCCCCCCCCCGCAAGGTGCACCCTACATCCTGGTGCAGTTTGAGGAAGGATAGACCATGGATGATGGGACTTGCAGTACTTTAATTCACTTCCTTAGAGTACTGTGGCCCACACCAATGACGAATCAGGCCCAAACTCGGCACACAGAGGCCCAATGGCCCACTTTACAAACCTGATGCAGTTTACGGCAGGATGGCTCACAAATGATGGGATTTGCAGTACCTTCACCCAATTCATTTCCCACAGAACATTGCAGCCCCTACAAATCAGAGACCAGGCCCAAACTTGGCACACAGAGTACCCATGATCCACTCTACATCCTGGTGCCGTTTTGAGTGGGATGGACCACGGACGATGGGAGTTGAAGTACCTTCACTCACTTTCTGAGACCGCTGCGACCGTCATCCAATGACTGATCAAGACCACACTTGGCACACAGCGCCCCCATGACACACTCTACATCCTGGTGCAGTTTGGAGAATGGGGGACCATGGATGATGGGACTTCCAGTACCTTCCCTCACTTCCAGAGACCGCTGAAACCCTCATCCAGAGAATGTGACACACAGAGCCCCCATGACCCACTCTACGTCCTAGTGCTGTTTGGAGGGGGATGGACCATGGCCAATGGGACTCGCAGTACCTTCACTAAGTTCCTGAGACCACTGCAAGCCACATAAACATCTAATAGGAACCAACCTTGGCACACAATGCCTTCCTCAAATAACCCGGGCACCGGCGGGTCCTCAGCTAGTATACAATAAGAATTACTTAAATAATTCAGGGTGAAAGGAATGAAGTCCAGGTTCAAGCCATTCCGATGTGAAGGGACTTGGGCATTGGTGGATTTTAATTGAGTCTTAATACCAACTGTGGAGCGTAAAAGAGACCGCGTCCGGTCATTATGACCAATTGTCGCATCGTCGCCTCGATCCGGCCCAATGTGTGTCCCCTCTTCTTCCCACGGAGATTTAGTCATTATAGTGCTCGCGTCCCGGGGAGAAAGACACCCATCTCCATTTCTCTTCTTCCACCCTCCTCTCGACCGGGCCAAATCAAACCAGGTCAGAGGAGTTCATGCCGTTCTGCCATTCCCATTTTAACACACGGCACCTCTTGCGCCCCGCCGTGCACAAGCAGGCATCTGGGCGCTTTGCTATTAATACATTGGCGCAACTTCCTCGCCGGGGCTCCGAACTTAAGGCGTTCAATGGAAGCCAACGAGGATGCCGTTGGGTTTTGCAAGAGCAAACAAACACGCCGGGCTCATTTCTGGATGTGCCATTCTTTGTGTTTTCCTTGCATGAAAGGGGTTGGACTAGATGGCCTTTAGAGGTCTCTTCCAACTCTAGGAATCTATTATTCTCTCTTCCGTGCAAAATTAAAGAGCTTCAGCATGACCTTGGGAAACGTCACATCCCAGGCCTCCATTGCATTGAGCAACAGCCATTCAAGCATTGTCTAATTTGCAATAATTTAGCAATGCAGATGGCCCTCCGCCCAGCAATATTTGCTCTTAATATTATTTCACTCTTATGCGGTATGATTAAATAACGACTCCGGCTGGATCGATGCTTTCATGGAATGCGGTTTAATGGCATTGAACTGGTGTAGACGCATGTTCGGTGCAGCTAAACTGCATTATTTTGCAGTGCAGATCAGGCCTTAAATAAAGGAACATACACTGGGAGAATGGTACGGTATTTTTCTGAATTCTCAGGAGCTCGAACCACAAGGAAAGGCAGATGATAACGTTGTTGTTGAGCTCGAGCCACACGGAGAGTTCGATAATAACGTTGTTGTGGTGGTGGTGAAGCTCAAGCCACAAGGAGAGGCAGATAGTAACGTTGTTGTTGTTAGAGCCCGAGCCACAAGGAGAAGCTGATAGTAACGTTGTTGTTGTTGTTGTTGTTGTTGTGCTCGAGCCACAAGGAGAGGAAGATAGTAACGTTGTGGTGGTGGGGATGCTTGAGCCACAAGGAGAGGAAGATAGTAACGTTGTTGTTGTGGTGGTGGTGGTGCTTGAACCACAAGGAGAGGAAGATAATAACATTGTGGTGGTGCTTGAGCCACAAGGAGAGGAAGATAATAACGTTGTGGTGGTGGTGGTGGTGGTGCTTGAACCACAAGGAGAGGAAGATAGTAACGTTGTTGTTGTGGTGGTGGTGGTGCTTGAACCACAAGGAGAGGAAGATAATAACGTTGTTGTTGTGGTGGTGGTGGTGCTTGAACCACAAGGAGGGGAAGATAATAACATTGTGGTGGTGCTTGAGCCACAAGGAGAGGAAGATAATAACGTTGTGGTGGTGGTGGTGGTGGTGCTTGAACCACAAGGAGAGGAAGATAGTAACGTTGTTGTTGTGGTGGTGGTGGTGCTTGAGCCACAAGGAGAGGAAGATAATAACGTTGTGGTGGTGGTGGTGGTGGTGCTTGAGCCACAAGGAGAGGAAGATAATAACGTTGTTGTGGTGGTGGTGGTGGTGCTTGAACCACAAGGAGAGGAAGATAGTAACGTTGTTGTTGTGGTGGTGGTGGTGCTTGAACCACAAGGAGAGGAAGATAATAACATTGTGGTGGTACTTGAACCACAAGGAGAGGAAGATAGTAACGTTGTGGTGGTGGGGGTGCTTGAGCCACAAGGAGAGGAAGATAGTAACGTTGTTGTTGTGGTGGTGGTGGTGCTTGAACCACAAGGAGAGGAAGATAATAACGTTGTGGTGGTGGTGGCGCTTGAGCCACAAGGAGAGGAAGATAGTAACGTTGTGGTGGTGGGGCTGCTTGAGCCACAAGGAGAGGAAGATAGTAACGTTGTGGTGGTGGTGGTGCTTGAGCCACAAGGAGAGGAAGATAGTAACGTTGTGGCGGTGGGGATGCTTGAGCCACAAGGAGAGGAAGATAGTAACGTTGTGGTGGTGGTGGTGGTGGTGCTTGAACCACAAGGAGAGGAAGATAGTAACGTTGTGGTGGTGGGGATGCTTGAGCCACAAGGAGAGGAAGATAGTAACGTTGTTGTTGTGGTGGTGATGGTGCTTGAGCCACAAGGAGAGGAAGATAGTAACGTTGTGGTGGTGGTGGTGCTTGAGCCACAAGGAGAGGAAGATAGTAACGTTGTGGTGGTGGGGATGCTTGAGCCACAAGGAGAGGAAGATAGTAACGTTGTTGTTGTGGTGGTGATGGTGCTTGAACCACAAGGAGAGGAAGATAGTAACGTTGTGGTGGTGGTGGTGCTTGAGCCACAAGGAGAGGAAGATAGTAACGTTGTGGTGGTGGGGGTGCTTGAGCCACAAGGAGAGGAAGATAGTAACGTTGTGGTGGTGGTGGTGGTGCTTGAGCCACAAGGAGAGGAAGATAGTAACGTTGTGGTGGTGGGGATGCTTGAGCCACAAGGAGAGGAAGATAGTAACGTTGTTGTTGTGGTGGTGATGGTGCTTGAACCACAAGGAGAGGAAGATAATAACGTTGTGGTGGTGGTGGTGCTTGAGCCACAAGGAGAGGAAGATAATAACGTGGTGGTGGTGGTGCTTGAGCCACAAGGAAAGGGAGATAATAACGTTGTGGTGGTGATGGTGGGGATGCTTGAGCCACAAGGAGAGGAAGATAACGTGGTTGTGGTGGTGCTTGAGCCACAAGGAGAGGAAGATAGTAACGTTGTTGTGGTGGTGGTGCTTGAGCCACAAGGAGAGGAAGATAATAACATTGTGGTGGTGGTGGTGCTTGAGCCACAAGGAGAGGAAGATAACGTGGTTGTGGTGGTGCTTGAGCCACAAGGAGAGGAAGATAGTAACGTTGTTGTGGTGGTGGTGCTTGAGCCACAAGGAGAGGGAGATAATAACGTTGTGGTGGTGGTGGTGCTTGAGCCACAAGGAGAGGAAGATAATAACGTTGTTGTAGTGGTGGTGGTGGTGGTGGAGCTCGAACCACAAGGAGAGGCCGATAATAACGTTGTTGTTCTTGTGAAGCTCGAGCCAAAAGGGAGAGGCAGATAATAATGTTATTGGTGGTGATGGTGTTGCTGTTGTTGTTGTGGAGCTCGAGCCACAAGGAGAGGAGAATAATAACATTGTTGTTGTTGTTGTTGTGTAGAGCTTGAGCCACAAGAAGAGGCAGTTGTTGTTGTTGTTGACAATTGGAAGTGCATCCATACCACGGAGTTGTAGCAGCCTGGCACTACTTTAAGGCCCCTTCTACACTGCCGTATAATCCAGATTGTGAAATCAGATAATCCACATCTGCTTTGAACTGTGTTATATGAGTCTACACTGCCATATAATCCAATTCATAGCAGATTGCATGGATTTTAGATGGCAGTGTAAGAGGGGCCTAAATGTTGTAGCTATGGAATCCTGGGATTTGTAGCTTTGCAAGATCCCTCACTTCCCCGTCTCGGCAAACTACAAATCCCACGATTCTGTCGAATACAGTGCGGATAACACTAAGCATTAGCAATATGGTTGTGGTTAGTGTTGGTGAGGGTTAGGACATTTTCTAGGCATGTGCCTCTTCCCACCTGATGATGCTCAGCCATTCTTTCCGCTTGCAAAAGCTTGGAAGGAAGGCATGGATTTCGGACCCTTTCCTGGGGAACGTGGAGGTGGGTCGGGTGGCCTTTGCTGTTGCTTGAGCTAGAGCAAGAGGAGAAAATTAGCGTGGGAAAGGCAGGAGGAGCGAAAGGGCAAACCCGAGACGGGGCCCATCTTCCCATCTGCTGGCCGGCTCCACCTGTCTCTCCTTATCATCATCACCATTTTTCAAGCGACACCAGCCCTGGCTTGTGTCCGAGTCCGAGTCTGAATATCCTCCCCCTTCAAGTCCCTATATTCAGACAGTCCTCGCTGGATAAGACCTCGAACCCTGTTAGTATTTTTATTTATCATATCACAAGCTAATTGAGAATACAATTATAGCTTTTCTTCGCTAACGAAGATTCAGATTCAGGAAGGACTTGTCCCATGCGCATTGATGACTAAGAAGGCCAACCTGAGATAGGCAAGCCCGGTTGCAGAAAGCACAGCAGAAAGTCTCCTTGGGTGATGTGGTTTCCACGTTGCGGTTCTTCCTGCACTGTCGTTTCTCTTCGAGACTCATTCGGCGTGTCTTCTCGAAAGAGGCCACAGCATTGTGGATAGTGGTCTCCGTGCCTCCCGATGTGAGGCCAGGGTGGACCATTGTGGATTCCACCTGAAGCTTGGAAACAGGGAGGTCATGTACTCCATGCTAAATTCCACAAGCTCCTTGTGAGTTGCTGGGAAAAAGGTGAACTGCCATCAGATCTCCGAGATCTGATGCCTCCACGCCATTGTTGGTGATCAATCTGATCGAGCCTGAGATGTTGTTTTGGGGAGTCCTTATATCTCTTCTTTGGGGCACCTCTTTTGCGCTGACTCGTGGCGAGTTCACCATAGAGTAGTATCTTTGGGAGGCGGTGGTCCTCCTTCCTAGAGACGTGCCCTGCCCAGCGCAGCTGTGTTCTCAATAGCATAATAAGAACAATAATACTTTATGTATACCTTGCCACCATCTCCCCAAGGGACTCGGGGCGGCTTACATGAGGCCAAGACCAATGACACATAATAAACAACACAACAGCAATAATAAAGCAATACAATCAATATAACTTACACATAAGCAATAACAAACAATTAAAAACCATTCTGGCCAGGCCAAGTGTGAAATATTAAAATTTTAAAATAATAATCACTAGCATGGCCTCAATGCTGGTGATCCCTGCTTGCTCAAGGGCAGCGACATTCGTCACATAGTTGGTCCATCGTATATTTAAGATTGTGCGAAGACAGCACTGATGAAAGCGTTCGAGGAGTCGTAGGTGTTGGCAATGGGTGACGCATGTTTCAGACCCATAGAGGAGAATAGACGGTACAATAGCTTTGTACACACTGATTTCTGTGCTTTGCTTCAGGTGCTTGTTGTTCCAGACTCTTTTGTGCAGCCTTCCAAATGCACTCTATGCCTTTGCTAACCTGTGATCTATCTCTTTATCAATCTTGGCGTCTGAAGAGCTGATGCTTCCCAGGGAGGTGAACTGCTGAATGAACTTAAGCACAGTTTTGCCTATGTTGATGTTGGGATGATGGTGTTCTTCCTGTGGTGCGGGCTGGTAAAGGACTTCCGTTTTCTTCAGGCTGACTTCCAGCCGAAACAGCTCTGCAGCTGTTGCAAAACAGGATCATCAAGCCTGTGCTTGCAAACTTCGAACGAAGGACACTCCATTTATCACCTTCAATGTCATTGTCAACAATGATAATGTTGATTGAATCAACTCCTTTCTGTCTGGCTGGAAGGCCCCATCAAAGCCCTCCCAACAGATAACATTTTATTTCTTAGAAAAAAAGAGTTGGAATGGACCATCTAATCCAACCCTCTCTTGCCTGGCAGGAAGGCACAATCAAAGCCCTCCCAAAAGATGGACAACCAGCCTCTATTTAAAGATATCCAGAGTAGTGGGTGGGTGGGTGGACGGACGGACGGACAGATAGAATCATACAATCTTAAAGTTGGAACAGATCCTGAGGACTATCCAGTCCAACCCACTTCTGCTAGACAGTAAGGCACAATCGAACCCCTCCTGACAGATGGACACCCAGCCTCTAAAGACATGCAGAGAAGTGGATGGATGGGTGGGTGGGTGGATAGATGGATGGATGGGTGAATGGATGGATGGATGGATGGATAGATAGATATATGGGTGGATGGATGGATAGGTGGATGGATGGATGGTTAGATAGATAGATGGGTGGATGGATGGATAAGATAGATAGATAGATAGATAGATAGATAGATACTGTATATGGGTGGGTGGATGGATAGATATATGGGTGGATAGAAGGATAGATGGATGGGTGGATAAGATAGATAGATAGGTGGGTGGGTGGGTGGATGGATGGATGGATGGATGGGTGGGTGGATAGATAGATAGATAGATAGATGATAGATAAGTGGGTGGATGGATGGATAGATATATGGGTGGGTGGATGGATGGATGGGTGGATAGATAGATAGATAGATGGATGGATGGATAGATATATGGGTGGATGGATGGATGGATGAGATGGATAGATAGATAGATAGATAGATAGATAGATAGATAAGTGGGTGGATGGATGGATGGATGGATAGATAGATATATGGATGGATAGATAGATAGATAGATAGATAGATGGATGGATGATGGATGGATGGGTGGATGGATGGATGGATGGATGGATGGGATGGATGGATGGATGGATGGATGGATGGATGGGTGGGTGGGTGGATGGATAAGATAGATAGATACTGTATATGGGTGGATGGATGGATAGATATATGGGTGGATGGATGGATAGATGGATGGGTGGATAGATAGATAGATAGATAGATAGATATGGGTGGGTGGATGGATGGATGGATGGATAGATGGATGGGTGGGTGGGTGGGTGGATAGATAGATAGATAGATAGATAGATAGATAGATAAGTGGGTGGATGGATGGATGGATGGATGGGTGGATGGATGGATGGGTGGATGGATAGATATATGGGTGGATGGATGGATGGATGGAATGGGTGGATAGATAGATAGATGATAGATAAGTGGGTGGATGGATGGATTGATGAGTGAATGGGTGGATAGATAGATAGATAATTGATAGATATATGGGTGGATGGATGGATGGGTGGATAGATATATGGATAGATGGATAGATAGATAGATAGATAAGTGGGTGGATGGATGGATGAATAGATAGATAGAATCATATAATCTTAAAGTTGAAAGAGAGCCGAAGGACCATCCAGTCCAACCCCCTTCTGCTAGACAAGAAGGAGCAATCGAAACCCTCCTGACAGATGGCCATACAGCCTCTATTTAAAGACATCCAGAGAAGTGGATAGATAGATAGAATAATAGAATCCAAAGTTGGAAGGGATCCCAAGGGCCATCCAGTCCAGCCGCATTCTGCTAGACAGGAAGGCACAATCAAAGCCCTCTCGACAGATGGCCATCCATCCTCTGCTTTTTTCTGCAGGCTGAACTTACATAGATTCCTAAACTGCTTGTCATAGCGCGTGACTTTCACACCTTCTGTGGCGGTTATGAAGCAGTGGCTGGATGGCTATCAGTCGGGAGGACTTCCTGAACGGCAGAACGGGGGTTGGACTGGGTGGCCTTTAGGGGTCCCCTCTAACTCTAGGGTTCTATCTTTGGTGTGCCAATCAGATTTCCGAGTCTTGTCGGGATGCTGCAAACCTTGACCCCGAGTGACGAGAAATCCTGCCCCGAGTCAGGACATCTGAGCTACGCACCACCGGGCTGTTTTGAATTCTCCAAGCTAAATATAAACCTTCCTCTCCGTCTCACCCCGACTCCTGGCCTTGCACGCACATACAGGAGCAGCTTCCCTGGGCTGGGAGACAACACAGGGTTTGCCTAAGGGTTGCGGCTGTGTCGCTCTGCACATGCCTCCGGCATCTCTTCCTCACTTACGAAACTGTGCCTACAGCATAGATTTTGCATCATGGTTCAAACTCTACTCCATTGCGTTTACGTTTGGGGAGAATGTCAAACAGGGCCTTTTCGGTGGCTGCCCCAAGATTCCCTTCTTTAGAAGCCCAAGCGAAGCTCCTTGCTGTATCCAGATACGTCTGTTGTGCTCTGTTACTGTTGTCTTCTGCCAGGCAGGGAGACTCAATCCGATCCCTCCCAGCAGATGGTCAGCCAGCCTGTCACTGAATCATAGAAATGTAGTTGGAAGAAACCCCCTAAAGCAGGCATGGGAAAACCCAGGCCCGGGGGCCGGATGCGGCCCCTTGGGCTCTTTTCTCTGGCCCTCTTCTCTCTCACCATCCCTTCCTTCCTTTCCTCCGTCTCCCTCCCTCTTTCCCCTTTCACCCTTTCGTCCTTCCTTTCTACCTCCTTCCCTCAGTTCTTTACCTCCCTCTTTCTCTCTCCCACCTTCCTTCCCTTCCACTCTTTCGTCCTTCCCTCTCTCCCTTTTTCTCCTTCCTTCCTTCCTTCCCTTTTATCTTTCCTTTCTGCTCTTTCTTCCCTCCCTCCCTTCCCTTTTTCTCCCTCCCTCCATTCCCTTCCGCCTTTTTGTCTTTCCTTCATTCTCTCTTTCCTTCCCTTTCCCCCCTCTCTTCCCTCCCTCTTTCTCTTTCCATCCTTCTCTTTCACCCTTTTGTCTTTCCTTCCTTCCCTCTTTCCTCCCTCTCTCCCTCTTTCTTCTTCCTTCATTCCCTTTTGTCTTTCCTTCTTTCTTTCCTTTAACCTTCCCTCCCTCCTTCCTTCCTTCCTTCCATCCATTCTTCCCACCCTTTTGTCTTTCCTTCCTTTCCTCTTTCTTCCCTTCCTCCCTTTCGCCCTTCCCTTTTGTCTTTCCTCCTCTCTTTCTTTTATTATTCCCTTCCATCCTTCTCTTCTTCCCTTCCTTCTATTATTTTTTCCATCCTTCCCTTCCACCCTTCTTTCCCTTTTGTCTTTCCTTCCTTCCCTCTTTCCTTCCTCCCTCCCTCTTTCTGCTTCTTTCTTTCCCTTTTGTCTTTCCTTCC
>JARBWK010000019.1:13823728-13857328 GCA_030556195.1 Anolis apletophallus
GGTCTGGGATTTGCACCCTAGGTACCCTACAGCCAGGGGGCTTGAGGGTGCTTCCCAAAGAGGCTCATGTGACAAATCTATACTTACATGTCCAGAAACGCTCTTTGCGGATGTGCAGCGTTATGGATATGATTCTGGCAGAACTTATTTGACAGAAGGTCAGAAGATTCTAGCAATTGCAGTCCCTTGGGTAGGAGTGGCTTGGAACGTAAAGCAGTTACGTGTGTTATCTTATGATTTGGAGGCTTTGGCCAATGACACCCATGAGGGCTTGTCAATTTTACAGGAGGAAGTGAATTCTCTGGCCAGAATGGAAATGCAGCAAAAGCTGGCTTTAGACTACCTTCTCTCAAAAGAAGGCGGGTTCTGTGTTTGGTTAAACCAAAGTTGCTGTCATTTCGTAAATAAGACTGGAGAGATAGAGCTGGATTTGATTAAAATTCAGGGTGCTGCTAGGGAATACAGAAGACTTATTCAGATGCAAGTAACTTTTGGGATACAGTGTTGAGCTGGTTGCCAAACTTACACTGGTTACGTTCTCTTGTGATGATAATCATTGTGGTGATCTGTTCAGTATTGATCATAATGTGCTGTCTGCCTATTATGCTCAGATGTTGTGCTACGGCAGTACAGAGTTCTTTGGAGGCAGTAAAAGGTGCACAAACTGTCACAACTGGAAAACCCGGGGTCTTACGAGACTGGAGGGTTGATTGGTCTAAATAACTAACTGTTCCAGATGTTGGTGTAGGAAACCCCTTGCGGTGGGTTTCCCACAAAAGAGAAATCCTGGAATGAAGCAGGTTTGGTACTTTTCCAAGCAAAAAGTACAGTCAGAGAGTGATGCTACCTGCGCGTCAACTCTGAAAAAGAGGGTTTTGGTGTCTGGAATCAATCAGGCACATGTTATAGAAGACTAACACCCTGATTAAATGCATTTTAATCCACTCTGTGCCAAGTTATACCATATATGTTAGATGAGTGGGAATATAGTGCAGTTGAGCTATGAAAGTTAATGGAATTTTTAGTGCTAATGGGAGAACATCATTGCGCATGACAGAGCCGGTCTGGTTTCACTGCTGGCAGGAAGCCCAGACCTAAAAGTTGCAAAGAGAGAACAAGGAGGCTCTGCATTGATAAGTTTGCCTGTGAGAAAGGAATACGTTTATAGATGGCTATTGTTCTCATTTTAGTGATGACAGAGAAATGATGTAAATGATTTGAATGATGTTTATTGGATTATTGAAATGTCATGTAACAACATTAATCACCAGCCAATTATGATTGTTTTAACCATAAAGAAGGGGTGGGTTTAACTGACTGGAATCCATTACGAGTATAAATGCCTTGGTATGAAATGTATCGGGGTCCTTTGCACTACCTACGGCTGCGTTCCGTAGGCAAAATACCCACCAGCTGGTGATAGAAAATAAACCTTTTTGTTTTTCATCCTACTTCACAGTTGTCACGCGTTCTCCCTCTTCCTAGTATCCGCACGTTCGGGCAGCGTTGGTAAGGTTAACTTGGTACTTGGAGTTCTAGAACTCCCGGTTCTGCTTCATGTTGACTTCCTTCTTAACGTAAGGAACCTTGTAAACATTTCCTTAACTTAGTCTAGCCAGGAAAACTCACAGCAATCCAATTCAACAGCCACCAAAAAAAAAGTTTCTAGGGCAAGACAACTACTTTCAAAGTGAGTCCCGCACAATTAAACAGGAAACAACGCAGCAACCCAGTAAGGAGCCTTGTGTTGACTTCCTTCTTAACGTAAGGAACCTTGTAAACATTAACATCTCACTTCCGGATCCATTTCTTGCAGCTCCAGATCGAGCTGGGCCAACTCCTCCGGCGAGAGCTCATTCAGGATCTTGTCTTCATCGATGTCTCGATACTTCTCCAGCTCTTTCTGGTAAGAGGTTGACATGGCTGGCGGAAAGGGGAGGGCAGCGGCGGCGGCGCCCCTGCGGTGTAGACCAAGAGGACCGGGACTGGGCTGGAAGGGAGAAACAGACCCGGATTCAATAACAGTCCAAGGGAAAGGGATCTGGGAGTCTTAATAGGCCACTAGCTAGACATGAGTCGGGAGTGTCATGCGGCAGCTAAAAAGGCCAATGCGATTCTAGGCTGCATTGATAGGAGAGTAGTACGGTATCTACATCAAGGGCGGTAATACTCCGACCTTATTCTGCTTTGGTCAGACCTCACCTGGAAGAATAACCCTGTCTCCAGTTCTGGGCAAATCAATATTTATATTTATTTATATTTATTTATTTATATTTATTTATATTTATATTATTTAATTTTTTCTATTTATATTTATATTATTTATATTTATATTATTTATATTTATATTTATGCTAGCTTGGGGACCCGGCGCTGCTCGGGTTATTTGAGAAAAGCATTGTTTATCTGTGCTCCAAGTTTAGTCTAGATAAATGTCAGATGGGTTCAGTGGATGTGGGTGAACTACAACTTCCATATCAGAGTCCAATAGGCCATTCTCCTCCAAACTGCACCAGGATGCATAGTGAGTCATGGATACTCTGTGTGCCAAGTTTGGGCCAGGTCTGTGATTTGTAGGGGCTGCAATGTTCTGTGGGAAATGAATCGGGTGAAGGTGCTGCAAATCCCATCTTTTGTGAGCCATCCTGCCGTAAACACACCAGGTGAAGGTACTGCAAATCCCATAATTCGTGGCCCACCAGGTTGTGAAGTGGGCCATTGGGCCCCTGTGTACCAAGTTTGGTCTTGATCCGTCATTGCTGTGGGCCGTAGTGACTGACTGCCGGAGGCCTTTCCTTTTCCCTCTGTGTCACTTTAGAATGTTGGAATGTAGATGGCCAATCAGAGTCCTTTATGCAAATAATCCCTCAGTGACAACCAATACCCTCTGTCTGGTGCCTTAGAGCAGTGTTTTTCAACCTTTTTTGAGCCGTGTTACATTTTTTACATTTACAGAATCCTGGGGCACACCACCAACCAAAATGACACAAAACGACACTCTAACACAGTAATACATATAGTTAAGATGTTTTTAAATGTATTTATACACTCAGTGTGAAACCTGGGCCTGTTTTGATGAACACAACATAGATATCCTGGCAGGAATGGCAGAAAGACACACACGAAGGTCTTGCTCAACAGCTGTCAGTCATGGGAAAACTTCGGCCCTCTGGGTGCTTTGGACTCCAACTCCCACCATTCCTAACAGCCTGAGGCCCTTTCCTGCTTGAGTGGCTGAGGGGGGGGGGGAGGAAAAGGGCCCGAGGCTGCTAGGAATGGTGGGAGTTGGAGTCCAAAACACCTGGAAGGTCCAAGTTTGCCCATGCCAGCTTTCGATTCCAATGCCACATCTATCTTCAGCCTCTGGCGGTTTGAATATATGTGATTATTTACGTGATTTTCTACCTTGTCGCTATGATTATGGTGCTGCTTCTTTAAATTGTCCTCAAACTGACTGTGTTATTGATTGTGTGGATCCTGGAACTGACATTGGATAACATTGTGAGGATACACTTTGTTTTTTGCACTCACGTCCGTGATTTCATCAAATATTGCGAGTTTTCCGCAGAGGAGCGCTCTGTGAACTCGCTACTTCCTGGTTCGCAACTCTTCCGCTCTCTGTGGCGACCACGCCAAACTACCTTATGTAAGACTTTTTATTTTCTCCAGCAGGATTGGGTACTTTGAATGTGTTTTTTTGTGTATGATTATGTATGATTAATTGTGCATTTTTTACTGTGACGTAGCGGCGCTCCTTTAATAAGTAAGGGTATTGGAGGTTCCAATTTCCCACGGCACACCTGATGATCGCTCACGGCACACTAGTTGGGAAACACTGTCTTAGAGTGTTGGAGTTCTGAGGCTGGCCAATCAAAGTCCTTTATGCAAATAATCCCACTGTGGCAAGCAATCAAAACGCTGCCACATATTCCTCCTCACCTCCGCACCTCCCGTCGCAAACACTGACTTTTATTATATACATAGACTAGCTGTACCCGGCACGCGTTGCTGTGCCCTTTTTAGGAGATGCGAGAAAGTCCAATCATCCACTGTGTGCCCTCCTCTAAACTGCAGTTGGATGGAGTGTGGGTCATGGGGGGCATGGTGTGCCAAGTTGGGTCTTTATCGGTCTTGGTTCTGGGCCACGGTGGTCTGTGGGGAATGATGGGTTTTGAAGTACTACAAATCCCATTTTCCATGGTGGTACTTCAAGTCCCATCATGCATGGTCGTTACTGTAAATTCAGGCTCTGTGAGCTGCCAAGGTAGGTTACTGTAAATTCAGGCCATACACAATGTCCAATGAGCTGAGGCTTAGTCGGGAGAATCAAGTCAATGAAGCCTTACTGTCAATTTAGAGCGTAAACAGCTTCCCAGTAATTGAGGGCTAGTTAGGGAAATCAAGTTAATGAAGCTAATGAAGTTAATCAAGTTAATTTTGGCCGTGCTCTGTGATTTTTCGGTTGGAAGTGATTTGGGTGTTTGTGTTGGGGATTGGCAGTTTATTATGGATTGGAATTTTCATGTTGGCTGGCCAGTGCAGCAGTTATGCAAATCCGCCCTTATTGGCAGCCAATCATGTTGTTCAGAATGTAGAGGCTGGGTGAGTCTTTGGCTGGCCCGGAGGATGCTGGTAAATGTAGTTTTATTTTTATTCGTTGTTTTGGGGGCCTTTTAGGTTTTGGGGGGGGAAGTTTCTTTGCTACAAACGTACCTTGCTTGAGGCCTATTTCTGTTGGCAAGTATTGTGTATCTGCGTTGTAAGGTTTCTTTGTTTGAGGGATACATCACATGACGTGAACCCATTTATATAATAGATAGATAGATAGATAGATAGATAGATAGATAGATAGATAGATAGATAGATAGATTATCTCTCTTTGGATGTGAATGGAGGCAGCTCTTAATTTTTTCCATGCTGCCAACGGAAAGGGCAGCGGTCGCGTCAGGAAAAAGGGAGGGCAGTTGGGTGTTGAATGAGGAACCCGACACAGCTGATCCTATAATTGTTGGGACCGCATTCTCTAGGGTTTGTTCTATGGGACAAAAAAATAAATCATCGAGTACTAAAAGACCCTTCTGACAACAAGAGGGAAAAACTGGAAAGCTTGAAGGAGTCCGGTCCACCGGTCCAAATCCAAAGTTCCCCGCATGCAGAAATCTAGCTCACCAAGGGAAAAGTGAGCTGGAGTAAGTTTATGGGGTTAGATGTGGCATGGGCAATCTTTGGACTAGGTAAAGATCTGGGTTCAAATCCTCACCCAATCGTATGGAATCCAAAACTCCCCGCAGAGAGAAGTCTAGCTCATTAGGGGCAAAAGTGTACACAAGATGCTTCTTGAAAGAGAGGGTTTGGTGCAGGTTCCCCTCCTCCTTTATCAGTCCTTTTCCTGGGATGAAGGATCCCTTGTTTTTGCTTTTGGGCTTCAAAAAGAGGGCTGTGCGGGGAGAGATAAGGGCAGGCAAGCTTTCCCTGAGCAGGGCCAGGAGTGTATTGCCCAACTAGCAGCAGGTCAGAAACTCAACCATTCTGTGTGCGAAGGAAGGAAGGAACGAAGGACCGAAGGAAGGAACGAAGGAACGAAGGAAGGAACAAAGGAAGGAACGAAGGAAGGAAGGAAGGAACAAAGGAAGGAACGAAGGAAGGACCGAAGGAAGGAACGAAGGAAGGAACGAAGGAAGAAGGTGAGTAGAGGAAGAAATGGAGAAAAAGGAAGGAGAGAAGGAAGGAAAAGGAGGAAGAGATAAATAGGAAGAAGGGAGTAGGAAGAAAAGGAAGAAGGGAGGGAGGGAAGACAAGGAAAAGAAAGGAGAGAAGGAAGGAAGGGGAAGAAAGTATAGAAGGAAGGGTAGGAGGAAAAGGAAGGAGGAAGAAAGAGAAGAAAGGGAAAAGAGGGAGGAAGGGATGAATAGGAAGAAGGGAGGAGGGAAGAAAGGAAGGAAGGACAAGGAAGGAAGAAAAGCAAGAAGGCAGAAAAGGAAGGAGGAAAGGAGGGAGGGAGGGAGGAAGAGAAGGAAGGAAAGAGAGGGAGGAAGGGATGAATAGGAAGAAGGGAGGAGGGAGGGAAGGAAGGAAGGAAAAGAAAGGAAGGAGGAAAGGAGGGGGGAAAGGAAGGGAGGAAGGGATGAATAGGAAGGAGGGAAGAAAGGAAGGAAAAGGAATGGCAGAAGGAAGGAAGAAAAGGAGGAAGGAAAAGGAAGTAAGGTAGGGAGGAAGAGAAGGAAGGAGAGAGAGAGAGGAAGGGATGAATAGGAAGAAGGGAGGAGGAAGGAGGGAGGGAAGGAAAAGGAATGGCAGAAGAAAGGAAGAAAAGGAAGAAGGGAGGGAGGAAGGAAAAGGAAGGAAGGTAGGGAGGAAGAGAAGGAAGGAAAGAGAGGGAGGGATGAATAGGAAGGAGGGAGGAGGGAGGGAAGGAAGGAAGAAGGAAGGAAGGAAGAAAAGCAAGAAGGCAGAAAAGGAAGAAGGGAGGAAGGAAAAGGAAGGGAGGAAAAGGAAGGGAGGAAGGGATGAATAGGAAGAAGGGAGGAGGGAAGGAAGGAAGGAAGGAGGAAAGGAGGGAGGGAGGAAAAGGAAAGTAGGGAGGAAGTGATGTATAGGAAGAAGGGAGGAGGGAAGGAAGGAAGGAAAAGGAATGGCAGAAGGAAGGAAGAAAAGGAAGAAGGAAGGAAAAGAAAGGAGGGAGGGAAGAAATGGGAGGGAGGGAGGAAGGGATGAATAGGAAGAAGGGAGGAGGGAGGGAGGGAGGGAAGAAAGGAAGGAAGGAAAAGGAAAGAAGGAGGAAGAAAGAAGGGAGGAAGAAATGGAGGGAGGAAAAGGAAGGAAAAGGAGGGAGTAAGGGATGAATAGGAAGAAGGGGAGGAAGGAGGAAAGGAAGGAAGGGAAGAAGGGAAGGGAGGAAGAAGGGAGATTGAAGAAAGGGAGGGAGGGAGGAAGGAGGAAAGGAAGGAAGGAAGGGAAGAAGAGAAGGGAAGAAGGGGGGAAGGGAAGGGGGAAGGAAGAGGGAGGGAGGGAGGAGAGAACAACCTCGCAACCTCTGAGAATGCCTGCCACAGATGCAGGCAAAACGTCAGGAGCGAATACTTCCGAAACATGGCCAGACAGCCCGGAAAATACACAGCAACCCATGGAAGCCTTTGGCAACACAAAACCCGGTGGGCCTCTCCTTGAGTGGGGTTGGCCGTGAGATGTCCATGCCTCTCCTCAAGAGAAACCCAGTCCGCCCAAGGGGGCTGCAAGGAAGGATTGCTCTCGGGCAGGGAGGCCTTTCCCCTGACGCTTTGCATTATTATTACTGCATTATCATTTATTATTTATTATGTATCATTGGGCTCGGCCTCACGCAAGCCGCCCTGCGTCCCCTTGTGGATATGGTGGCAGGGCATAAATAAAGTTTTATATTATTATTATTATATTATATTATATTATTTGTTAATTATTATATTATATTATTTGTTAATTATTATATTATATTATTTGTTAATTATTATATTATATTATTTGTTAATTATAGTTTGAGCAATTGGATTTTGTTCCTTTTTTTCTGATAACTGCATCTCGGAGATCTGATGGCAGTTCACCTTTTTCCTAGCAACTCACAAGGAGCTTGTGGAATTTAGCATGATAATTTAGATCATCATTTTATTTATTAATTACTGTTTATTATTACTCCTATAGGGTTTTCCTTTGCCGGGGCTCTTCCGAGACTGTTTGCCCTCTGAAACATAACCGTAATTTCACGGCGTCTCCCATTCCGGTGATATAAACAACCAATTTTGGATGCTGCCATCCTATTTGGTACATCCTATAGGTCTGAAGCCTATAGCTGAGCCAGCAAAGTAAGGTAAGGGTCTCAGGGTCTTACCTTGGCCGGTCTGTGTTCCTGGGCCTCTTCCCTCCAATGTGTGGACCCAGAGGGCAGGGCGAACGGCGGCACGGCCAGCAGCAGCCGGCGAAGGGTGTGAGATCAGCATTTTATTATTTTAGCTTCCCAGCCGGGCAGACAGGCAGGGAGGAGGGAGACCAGAGAGAGAGAGATCACATATACAGCCTCCGTTATCAATCACCCGGCAGAGCATCTGCCAGGGCCTCCATCAAGCCTCCAGCGGCCAGAGGCGGGCACTGCCAACCCAAAAAGGGACCAGGTTGGCATTGAGATGCTGCCTCGCTAGATCCGTCTTTCTCAACCTTCTCAATGTTTATTTCATATATATATATATATATATATATATATATATACACACACACACACACACACACACACACACACACACACACAGAGTATATATATACTATAACCTTCCCAATGTTTATTATTATCTATATATATAAAGGAAGA
This sequence comes from Anolis apletophallus, assembly GCA_030556195.1. Taxonomy (NCBI): domain Eukaryota; kingdom Metazoa; phylum Chordata; class Lepidosauria; order Squamata; family Anolidae; genus Anolis; species Anolis apletophallus. The sequence goes on from JARBWK010000019.1 coordinate 13,832,064, forward strand.
GTCGTCATGGAAAGACCGTCCCAAACAGAGAAACCTTACAACGCAGAGACACCAAACTTGCCAACAGATATAGGCCTCAGACAAGGTAGGTTTGCAGCAAAGAAACTTTCCCCCCCAAAACCTAAAAGGCCCCCGAAACGAGTAAAAAAAACCTACATTTCCCAGCATCCTCCGGGGCTGCCAACGACTCTCCCAGCCTCTACATTCTGACAACATGATTGGCTGCCAATAAGGGCGGATTTGCATAACTCCTGTACTGGCCAGCCAACATGAACATTCCAACCCATAATAAACTGTCAGAGGAGGATAAGGCAAAGGGCTGAGGCACAAACACAAACACCCAATTCACTTCCCACAGAAAATTTACACCCCTACAAATCACAGACCATGCCCAAAATTGACAGTAAGGCTTCATTAACTTAATTTCCCTGACTAGGCCTCACTTAATGGAATGCTGTTTACGCTCTGAATTGACAGTAAGGCTTCATTAACTTGATTCTCCCGACTAGCCCTCTGCTCACTGGACATTGTGTATGGCCTGAATTGACAGTAAGGCTTCATTAACTTGCTGTTCCTGACTAGGCCTCAGCTCATGGGACATTGTGTATGGCCTGAATTTACAGTAACCTACCTTGGCACACAGAGCCCCTATGACCCACGCTACATTCTACTACAGTTTGGAGGAGGGTGGACCATGGATTATGGGACTTGAAGTACCTCCATGGATAGTGGGATTTGTAGTACTTCAAAACCCATCATTCCCCACAGACCACTGTGTCCAAGAACCAAGACCGATAAAGACCAAACTTGGCAAACAATTCACCCCATGACCCACACTCCATCCGACTGCAGATTAGAGGAGGATACACCATGGATAATGGGATTTCAAGTACCTCCACTCACTTCCAAAGTACCCCACCCACACACGCATCAACCTCTACATCAACACAGCAGACGGAAAGACAAAAAACATTGTATATCCACAAGCTATGCAGAACGCCAGCAACACCACACACCGACAACTCCACAGGACTCCAACATCCCACCCACCAAAACAACCCACAACAACACAGCCATGACGCCAACAACACCATAACTAACAACAACTCCAACCCTTACATACTCAGACTTCCTCGCATCTCCAAAATAGGGCACAGCAACGCGTGCCGGGTACAGCTATTCTATATATATAAAAAGAGAGCTGTTGTGGTGAGTAGCCTATAGACAGCAGAACCGCTGAACCCACAAACACCAAACCAGGCCACAAAACCCACCACGGAACGAGGTATGTTTACCACCAAAAAACTCCTATTCTCTCTCTCTGGCATTACTTCGCGAACGAAGATTCTTAGGAAGGACTCACCCCATGATGATGATGATGATATTATGATATTATATTATTATAATAACCTTCCCAATGTTTATTATTATTATTATTATTATGTTCTCTCTCTCTGGCATTACTTCGCGAATGAAGATTCTTAGGAAGGACTCATCCCATGATGATGATGATGATATTATTATTATAATATTATTATATTATATTATTATTATTATTATAACCTTTCCAATGTTTATTATTATTATATTCTCTCTCTCTCTCTCTCTCTCTCTCTCTCTCTGGCATTACTTTGCGAATTAAGATTCTTAGGAAGGACCACTCATCCCATGATGATGATGATATTATTATTAGATTATTATTATTATTATCTTCCCAATGTTTATTATTATTATTATTATCTTCTCTCTCTCTGGCATTACTTCGCGAATGAAGATTCTTAGGAAGGACTCATCTCATGATGATGATGATGATATTATTATTGTTATTATAATATTATTATATTATATTATTATTATAACCTTTCCAATGTTTATTATTATTATATTCTCTCTCTCTCTCTCTCTCTCTGGCATTACTTTGCGAATGAAGATTCTTAGGAAGGACCACTCATCCCATGATGATGATGATGATGATATTATTATTAGATTATTATTATTATAATCTTCCCAATGTTTATTATTATTATATTATAACCTTCCCAATGTTTATTATTATTATATTATTATAATAACCTTCCTGATGTTTATTATATTATATTATTATTATAACCTTCCCAATGTTTATTATTATTATATTATAACCTCCCCAATGTTTATTATTATATTATTATAATAACCTTCCCAATGTTTATTATTATTATTATTATTTATTATATTATGTTTATTATTATTATAATTACCTTCCCAATGTTTATTATTATTATTATTATTATAACCTTCCCAATGTTTATTAATGTTTATTATTATTATCCTAATGTTTATTTATATTATATTACCTTCCTGATGTTTATTATATTATTATTATTATAACCTTCCCAATGTTTATTATATTATATTATTATTATTATAACCTTCCCAATGTTTATTATTATTATATTATAACCTTCCCAATGTTTATTATTATTATATTATTATTATAACCTTCCCAATGTTTATTATTATATTATTATAATAACCTTCCCAATGTTTATTGTAATATTATTATTATTATAACCTTCATAATGATTATTATTATTATTATATTATAAAAACCCCAATCTTTATTATTATATTATTATTATAACCTTCCCAATGTTTATTATATTATATTATTATTATAACCTTCCCAATGTTTATTATTATTATTATTATTATATTATAACCTTCCCAATGTTTATTATTATATTATTATAATTACCTTCCCAATGTTTATTATATTATATTATATTATTATAACCTTCCCAATGTTTATTATTATTATTAGTATTATATTCTCTCTCTCTCTCTCTGGCATTACTTCGCGAATGAAGATTCTTAGGAAGGACTCATCCCATGATGATGATGATGATGATGATATTATTATTATTATATTATATTATTATTATAATGCTGCGACCCCTTAATACAATTTCTCATATGGTGGTGACCCCCAACCATAATTATTTACGCTACTGTTACGAATCGTCATGTAAACATCTGATACGCAGGATGCATTTTCATTCACTGGACCATATTGGGCACAAAGACCCAAAATGCCCACATTTGAATACTGGTGGGGATTGATTTTTGTCATTTGGGAGTTGTAGCTGCTGTGATTTATAGTTCACCTACCATCAAAGAGCATTATGAACTCCACCAGCAATGGAATTGAACCAAACTTGCCACACAGAACTCCCATCCTATATATCCTTTTAAAGTTCACCTGAGCATGGCCAGCCTTGCAATTGCTTAGTTTGAAGGAGGCACTCTGTTCATGCTCTGGAGCCCAAAATATGAACTCCCTGAATGGGCAATGTTTTGGCCAGAACTTGGCATCATTCTCTCACCCAGTACGATGCTGCCCCCTGGTGGACGTTGTCCCATCTTGGAGAAGTTACTTTTATGGGAAAGGAATGCGATATCGCAGGCTTGGGGAGTCTCGGACTTGTAGTCCAAAGTGTGGCAAGTTTGGCCCAGATCAGTCGTCAGCTGGGTTCAGTGCCCTTTGGATATATATGAACTATAACTCCCAAACTCAAGGTCAATGCCCACCAAACCCTTCCAGTATTTTCTGTTGGTCATGGCAGTTGTGTGTGCCGAGTTTGGTTCAATTCCATCGTTGGTGGAGTTCGGAATGCTCTTTGATTGTAGGTGAACTATAAATCCCAGCAACTACAACTCCCAAATGACAAAACCAATCCCAACCCCACCAGTATCCAAATTAGGGTGTGTTGGGTATTTGTGCCCAATTTAGTCCAGTGAATGAAAATACATCCTGCATCTCAGATATTTACATTACGATTCATAATAGATGCAAAATTACAGTTACGAAGTAGCAACAAAAATAATGTTATGGTTGGGGGTCACCACAACATGAGGACCTGTATTAAGGGGTCCATGGGCCATCCAGTCCAACCCCATTCTGCCGTGGACGAAAAGCACAATCAAAGACCTCCCAACAGATGGTCATACAGTCCTTGCTGAGCAGGAGTAATAATAATATTTTTTTATTTATTTACGACATTTATATGCTGCCCTTCTCACCCCAAAGGGGACTCATAAAAATAATAATAATATTTATTTGCAACATTTATATGCTGTCCTTCTCACCCCAAAGGGTACTCATAATAATAATTATTATTATTATTTATTTACGCCATTTATATGCTGCCTTTCTCACCCCAAAGGGGACTCATAACAATAATAATAATATTTATTTACGACATTTATATGCCGCCCTTCTCACCCCAAAGGGGACTCATAACAATAATAATAATATTTATTTACGACATTTATATGCTGCCCTTCTCACCCCAAAGGGGACTCATGACAATAATAATAATATTTATTTACGACATTTATATGCTGCCCTTCTCACCCCAAAGGGGACTCATGACAATAATAATAATATTTATTTACGACATTTATATGCTGCCCTTCTCACCCCAAAGGGGACTCATGACAATAATAATAATATTTATTTACGACATTTATATGCCGCCCTTCTCACCCCAAAGGGGACTCATGACAATAATAATAATATTTATTTACGACATTTATATGCTGCCCTTCTCACCCCAAAGGGGACTCATAATAATAATAATAATATTTATTTACGACATTTATATGCTGCCTTTCTCACCCCGAAGGGGACTCATAATAATAATAATTATTATTATTTATTGAAGACATTTATCTGCCACCCTTCCCACCTTGAAGGGGATACATAATAATAATATTTATTTATTTACAACATTTATATGCCGCCCTTCTCACCTCGAAGGGGACTCATAATAATAATAATAATAATAATTTTTATTTATTTACGACATTTATATGCTGCCCTTCTCACTCCGAAGGGGACTCATAATAATAATAATCTATTCATTTACGACATTTATATATCGCCCTTCTCACCCCGAAGGGGACTCATAATAATAATAATAATATTATTTATGACATTTATATGCCGCCCTTCTCACCCCGAAGGGGACTCATAACAATAATTAATATTATTATTTATTTAAGACATTTATCTGCCACCCTTCCCACCCCAAAGGGGATACATAATAATAATATTTATTTATTTACAACATTTATATGCCGCCCTTCTCACCTCGAAGGGGACTCATAATAATAATAATAATAATTTTTATTTATTTACGACATTTATATGCTGCCCTTCTCACTCCGAAGGGGACTCATAATAATAATAATCTATTCATTTATGACATTTATATATCGCCCTTCTCACCCCGAAGGGGACTCATAATAATAATAATCTATTCATTTATGACATTTATATATCGCCCTTCTCACCCCGAAGGGGACTCATGACAATAATAATAATCTTTCATTTATGACATTTTATATCGCCCTTCTCACCCCAAAGGGACTCAAACAATAATAATAATAATAATAATAATTATTTATGACATTTATATGCCGCCCTTCTCACCCCAGAGGACTCATAATAATAATAATAATAATAATAATATTTTTTATTTATTTTCGACATTTATATGCTGCCCTTCTCACTCCGAAGGGGACTCATAATAATAATAATAATAATAATAATAATATTTTTTATTTATTTACGACATTTATATGCTGCCCTTCTCACTCCGAAGGGGACTCATAATAATAATAATCTATTCATTTACGACATTTATATATCGCCCTTTTCACCCCGAAGGGGACTCATAATAATAATTATTATTATTATTTATGACATTTATATGCCGCCCTTCTCACCCCGAAGAGGACTCATAATAATAATTATTATTATTATTTATTTACGACATTTATCTGCCGCCCTTCCCACCTCGAAGGGGACTCATAATAATAATATTTATTTATTTACAACATTTATATGCCGCCCTTCTCACCCCGAAGGGGACTCATAATAATAATAATAATAATAATAATAATAATAATAATAATAATAACCGACCCCCAGGTTAAGAAATGCTGCCTTAAAGGATACCACTGCAATGCATTTTGAATGAGACGGTAAAACATTTATTTATCAAAGATCAAGGATTTGGAACACAACGCTGAGAATCCGTCCAAACTTGGTGATCAAACAAAACAGAACATTGGCTTTTCAGACTTTTGGCGGAGTCTGGAAACTTGGCATGGGGCGTGACGAATTCCGTCCATACACGCCTGGAATGACATATAGGCCACCTTTTGCGGGTATCGACAAAAGCATAAAGTCTGTAAGAAGGATCCTAAGTCGCGGGGACGCTCTGCTTGATGATGATCTTTTGCCTCGTGGCCCGGACGCCGGAGTCCGCTGCGACCGACCCGCTGCCCAGAGAAGCGGCGGCGGCAGCGGCGTTAGGCAAGCCGTGGGCCGTGATGTACTTCTTGTAGGCCTCCCGGATGATCTTGAAAGCCCGGATATTGGAGTACGGGATGTCGGTGATGGGGTCGCGGTAGATGGCCGTCCTGTGGGTGACGGGGCAGATCTCCTTGACGGGCAGCTTGGGGGAGCGGGACTTGGGGAAGATGCGCTCGAAGGTCTCGTCGTCGCTGAAGGTGACGAAGGTGCGGGAACACTTGGCGGGCGGGTGCGGAGGGGCCTCCGGAGGGGCGCCGGGCTGCGATTCCTGGTCCAGGCTGAGAACGAGGCAAGGGAGGGGGTCAAACAGAATGGCACGCATATTGAACTTCCTCTTCCCCTTATCCCTTCTTACAGCAGACTTCCACCCCCAAAACAACAAGAACAATCAAAACAACAATCAAAACAACAACAATCAAAACAACAACAATCAAAACAACAACAACAATCAAAACAACAACAATCAAAACAACAACAATCAAAACAACAACAACAACAACAATCAAAACAACAACAATCAAAACAACAACAATCAAAACAACAACAACAATCAAAACAACAACAACAATCAAAACAACAATCAAAACAACAACGTCAACAATTAAAACAACAACAATATTTATTTGTACCCCGCCACCATCTCCCCAAAGGGGACTCGGGGTGGCTTACATGAGGCCAAGCCCGGAAATACATATCAATACAATAACACAAAAACATAAAACAACAAAGTCCACCAACAAACTTCTTAAGAGTTGGGAGGTAACCACAAAGGATATCCAGTCCAACAATCTAAACCCTCCTGACAGATGGCCACCCAGCCTCTGAATCATAAAATCCTAGAGTTGGAAGAGCAGGAAAAGCACAATCCAAACCCTCCTGGCAGATGGCCGTTCTGCTTATAATAATAATGATAATAATAATGCTAACAATATAAAAAAAATTCCTAGAGTTGGAAGAGCAGGAAAAGCACAATCCAAACCCTCCTGGCAGATGGCCATTCGGCCTCTGCTAATAATAATAATAATAACAACAACAACAAAACAACAATATAAAATAATCCTAGAGTTGGAAGAGCAGGAAAAGCACAATCCAAACCCTCCTGGCAAATGGCCATTCGGCCTCTAATAATAATAATAATAATAATAATAATAACAATAACATCAAATAATCCTAGAGTTGGAAGAGCAGGAAAAGCACAATTCAAACCCTCCTGGCAGATGGTCATTTGGCCTCTGTTAATAATAATGATAATAATAATAACAACAACAACAACAATATCAAATAATCCTAGAGTTGGAAGAGCAGGAAAAGCACAATCCAAACCCTCCTGGCAGATGGCCATTTGGCCTCTGCTGCTAATAATAATAATAATAACAATAATATCAAATAATCCTAGAGTTGGAAGAGCAGGAAAAGCACAATCCAAACCCTCCTGGCAGATGGCCATTTGGCCTCTGCTGCTAATAATAATAATAATAATAATATCAATAACAATAACAACATCAAATAATCCTAAAGTTGGAAGAGCAGGAAAAGCACAATCCAAACCCTCCTGGCAGATGGTCATTTGGCCTCTGTTAATAATAATAATAATAATAATAATAATAATGATAACAATAATATCAAATAATCTTAGAGTTGGAAGAGCAGGAAAAGCACAAGCAAAGCTCTCCTGACAGTTGGCCATTCAGCCTCTAATAATAATAATAATAATAGAATAATAAAATGATAGTTGGAAGAGCAAGAAAAGCACAATCAAAGCCCTCCTGACAGATGGCCATACAGCCTCTGCTAATAATAATAATAATAATAATAATAATAGAAACAACAATAAAAATAATAATAGGATCCTAGAGGTAGAAGAGACCCCAGTCCAACCGCCTTTTGCCAGACAGGGAAACACAATCCAAGCACTCCTGACAGATGGCCATCTCAGTCTGTACTTTAAAACCTCAGGAGAAGGAGACTCCACCGGACTCCGAGGCAGGACATTTCCCCCGTCGACTGCTCCATTGCGCCCTCTTTTCCGGAGCAGCAGAAAACCAGTTGGCTCCTTTCAAATACGGAGACTTACCCCTCCACGTCCACCGTCTCTTCCTTGCAGCCGAGGTCGGTGACGAGGGGCATGGTTCCCGAATAGTAGCGGATGGTGGGCCCCACACACTTGCGCTTCTTCTGCACTTGCCTCTTCTTGTCGGCCTCCAAGCGCTCATAGGTCTCTGCAAGAAAGAGAGAAACGAAGGGAAAAAATCGGCGACTGTTTGACTGTTGAATGTTTTTATACTGTTTTTATATTGTTTTTATTTAAATTGTATATTTATGCTTTTGGTTGTGGGCACCATGGTGTGCCGGTTGTTAGCCGCCCTGAGTCCCTCTGCGGAGGTCGAGATAGGACGGGATACAAATGCCCAAAATAAAATAAAGAAATAAGGTATAAGTTAATAATAATAATAATAATAATTTACTTTATATACTCGAGTATAAACCTAGTTTTTCAGACCTTTTTTTTAAGCTCCTTTTGAAAAAGTCCCCCTCGGCTTATACTCGAGTCAAGGTTATTTATTATTTCACTCTATTATGAATACATAATTAATTTACATTTATTATTTTACTCTATTTATTAATATTATTATTATTTCCATTATTTTACTCTATTATTATTGTTTTTATTACATTTCCATTATTTTACTCTATTATTACTGTTATTATTACATTTCCATTACTTTATTACATTATTATTACTATTACTATTATTACCTTTATTATTTTACTCTATTTATTATTATGATTATTTCCATTATTTTACTCTATTATTACTATTTTTATTAACATTTCCATTATTTTACTCCATTATTTTATTACATTATTATTACTATTACTTTTATTACCTTTATTATTTTACTCTATTGTTATTATTTCCATTATTTTACTCTGTTATTACTGTTATTATTAAATTTCCATTATTTTATTATATTATTACTATTACTATTATTACCTTTATTATTTTACTCTATTTATTATTATTTCCATTATTTTACTCTATTATTACTGTTATTATTACATTTCTATTATTTTATTATATTTTTATTACTATTATTACCTTTATTATTTTACTCTATTTATGATGATGATGATTCTTTCCATTATTTTACTCTATTATTACTGTTATTATTACATTTCCATTATTTTCTTATATTATTACTATTACTATTATTACCTTTATTATTTACTGTATTTATTATTATTATTTCCATTATTTTACTCTATTATTACTGTTATTATTACATTTCCATTATTTTCTTATATTATTACTATTACTATTATTACCTTTATTATTTACTGTATTTATTATTATTCTTATTTCCATTATTTTACTCTATTATTACTGTTGTTATTACATTTCCATTATTTTCTTATATTATTACTATTACTATTATTACCTTTATTATTTACTGTATTTATTATTATTATTATTTCCATTATTTTACTCTATTATTACTGTTGTTATTACATTTCCATTATTTTATTATATTATTATTACTATTATTACTTTTATTATTTTACTCTATTTTTATTGGAAGCACATTTACATGGGGCATGGGTAAAGTCCCTAGACGCCTCCAAGGTCATGTGGCCGGTATGACTACATGGAGTGCCATTACCTTCCCGCCGGATCGGTACCTATTAATCTACTCACATGTGCATGTTTTCAAACTGCTAGGTTGGCAGAAGCTGGGGCTAACAGCGGGACAGATTCGAACCTGCGACCTTTCGGTCAACAAGCCCAGCAGCTCAGTGGTTTAACCCCGAGGGGAGAGGGATGGCGAAGCCCCCAAACTTACCCAACGAGCGCAGGTTGAACTCCTCTGTGATCTTGGCCTCCTTCAGCAGCTCTTCCTGGGTCAGGGGTCGCTCGTAGCTGGGGCCCGCCCCTCCTTTCTTGCGCTTGGACTGCACTTGCCGCTCCTGGACCCGGAGGAAGGTCTGGCGGGTGTGCTCCGTGGTGGACTGGCGCATGTGCTTCCGGCCTGTGTCATGGGGCGAGATGGTATCGTTCAAATTTCCCTTCCTTCCTTCCTTCCTTCCTTCCTTCCTTCCTTCCTTCCTTCACTTTCTCTCATGTTTTCTCCCCTTCCTTTCCTTTCTCTTCTTTTTCTTTCTCCCCTCCTCCCTCTTTATTTCCTTTCCTCGCCTCATACATTTCCCCTTTCCTTTCTCTTCTTTCTTTCTTTCTTTCTTCCCTTCCTTTCCCTTCTTTCCTTCATCCCTTCTCTTCATACTTTTCCTTTTTCCTTTCCTTCCTTGCCCTTTTTTCCCCTTTCTTCTCCCCTCCCTCCATTCTTTATCCTTTGATTCTCCCTTTCTTCCCTTGCTCTCCTTCATAAACCTTCCTCCCTTCTTCCCTTACTTTCTCTTCCCTTCTTTCTTTCTTTCTTTCCTTTCTTCTCATATCTTTCCCCCTTCCTTCCCCTTTTCCCTTCTTCTCTCCTCCTTCCATTCTTTATCCATTCTATTTTTCCTTCTTCCCTTTCTTTCCTTAATACACCTTCTTCCCTTTTTTCTTCCTTCCTTCTTCCTTCCCTTTCTTTCTCTTCCCTTCTTTCTTTCCTTCCTTCTCATCTTTCCCCCTTCGTTTCCTTCCTTCCCTTTTTTCCTTCTCTCCATTCCCTACTTCCTTCTTTACTTCTTCCTTTTTTCCCCTTCATACGCCTTCCTTTGCTTTCTTCTTTCCTTTCTCTTCTTTTCTTCTTACTTTCTTCCTTTCTCTTCCCTTTCTTTCTTTCCTTCTCCCCATATCTTTCCCCTTTCCTTTTCTACCTTCCCCCCTTTTCCTTCCGTCTCCCCTCCCTCCATTCCTTCTCCATTCTTTCTTTCCTTCTTCCCTTTCTTTCCTTAATACACCTTCTTTTTTCTTCCTTTCTTCCCTTCCGTTCTCTTCCCCTCTTCCTTTCCTTTCTTCCCTTCTTTCTTTCCCCCTTCTTCTGTCCTCCCGCCATTCCCTCCTTCCTTCTTTTCCCTTCATATGCCTTCCTCCCTTTGCTTTCTTCTTTCCTTCCTTCTTTCTTCCCTTCCCGTCTTTCTTTCCTTTCTTCTCCTCATATCTTTCCCCCTTCCTTTCCTTCCTTCCTTCCCCTTTTCCCTTCTTCTGTCCTCCCTCCATTCCTTCACCATTCTTTCTTTCCTTCTTCCCTTTCTTTCCTTAATACACCTTCTTTTTTCTTCCTTTCTTCCCTTCCGTTCTCTTCCCTTCTTTCTTTCCTTTCTTCTCCTCATATCTTTCCCCCTTCCTTTCTTTCCTTCCTGTTTTTCCCTTCTTCTCCCTCCATTCCTTCCTCCCTTCCTTCCTCCTTTTTTTCTCCTTCATACGCCTTCCTCCCTTTGCTTTTTCTTCCTTTCTTCTGGGTTAGGCCATGAAGTTCCTGCGTGCCAAATGTGGTCCGGATCCACCGAGTCACAGAAGAGCCTTTGTGGCACAAACAAACCAACAAACTAAGCACATACAATCTTACTTAGTCCCTCCACTGCTTCGGCGCTCCAATGGGAATGGCCCAAATCCCAAAATAGCAAAAGGAAAGTGACTTACTGTCGACCGCATCGTCTTGCTCCGCCGGAGTCGCTCTTTCCTCCCGGACTTTCTGGGAGCTGCTGGCAGGGACCTCCGGCTTCTTAGGCCGCAAGCTTTTGATGGGTTCCTAGAAAAGAGTCAAAGATGGAGAACTAAAAGGCATATCCTGAAATTTGAGCCTGCCTAGTAGGCCTGGGCAATCGTGGTTCTAAATGGTTCTAAAGTACTTACAAAACTAAAGTTCTGGTGGTGAACACTAGGTGGCGCTGGTGCTTTGTTTCGACAGTGTTGCTAAAGTTCTGGTGGTGAACACTAGGTGGCGCTGGTGCTTTGCTTCTACAGTGTTGCTAAAGTCCTGGTGGTGAACACTAGGTGGCGCTGGTGCTTTGCTTCTACAGTGTTGCTAAAGTTCTGGTGGTGAACACTAGGTGGCGCTGGTGCTTTGCTTCTACAGTGTTGCTAAAGTTCTGGTGGTGAACACTAGGTGGCGCTGGTGCTTTGTTTTCGACAGTGTTGACAGTGTGCTAAAGTTCTGGTGGTGAACACTAGGTGGCACTGGTGCTTTGCTTCTACAGTGTTGCTAAAGTTCTGGTGGTGAACACTAGGTGGCGCTGGTGCAGTGTTGCTAAAGTTCTGGTGGTGAACAGTGTTGCTACAGTGTTCTGGTGGTGAACACTAGGTGGCGCTGGTGCTTTGCTTCGACAGTGTTGCTAAAGTTCTGGTGGTGAACACTAGGTGGCGCTGGTGCTTTGCTTCTACAGTGTTGCTAAAGTTCTGGTGGTGAACACTAGGTGGCGCTGGTGCTTTGCTTCGACAGTGTTGCTAAAGTTCTGGTGGTGAACACTAGGTGGCGCTGGTGCTTTGCTTCTACAGTGTTGCTAAAGTTCTGGTGGTGAACACTAGGTGGCGCTGGTGCTGCTTTTCGACAGTGTTGCTAAAGCTCTGGTGGTGAACACTAGGTGGCACTGGTGCTTTGCTTCTACAGTGTTGCTAAAGTTCTGGTGGTGAACACTAGGTGGCGCTGGTGCTTTGCTTCGACAGTGTTGCTAAAGTTCTGGTGGTGAACACTAGGTGGCACTGGTGCTTTGTTTCGACAGTGTTGCTAAAGTTCTGACAGTGTGGTGAACACTGGGTGGCACTGGTGCTTTGCTTGAACACGACAGTGATGCTAAAGTTCTGGTGGTGAACACTAGGTGATGCTGGTGCTTTGCTTCTACAGTGTTGCTAAAGTTCTGGTGGTGAACACTAGGTGGCGCTGGTGCTTTGCTTCTACAGTGTTGCTAAAGTTCTGGTGGTGAACACTAGGTGATGCTGGTGCTTTGCTTCTACAGTGTTGCTAAAGTTCTGGTGGTGAACACTAGGTGGCGATGGTGCATGGCTTCTACAGTGTTGCTAAAGTTCTGGTGGTGAACACTAGGTGGCGATGGTGCATGGCTTCTACAGTGTTGCTAAAGTTCTGGTGGTGAACACTAGGTGGCGATGGTGCATGGCTTCTACAGTGTTGCTAAAGTTCTGGTGGTGAACACTAGGTGGCGATGGTGCATGGCTTCTACAGTGTTGCTAAAGTTCTGGTGGTGAACACTAGGTGGCGCTGGTGCTTTGCTTCTACAGTGTTGCTAAAGTTCTGGTGGTGAACACTAGGTGGCGCTGGTGCTTTGCTTCTACAGGGTTGCTAAAGTTCTGGTGGAGAACACTAGGTGGCGCTGGTGCTTTGTTTCTACAGTGTTGCTAAAGTTCTGGTGGTGAACACTAGGTGGCGCTGGTGCTTTGTTTCGACAGTGTTGCTAAAGTTCTGGTGGTGAACACTGGGTGGCGCTGGTGCTTTGTTTCGACAGTGTTGCTAAAGTTCTGGTGGCGAACACTAGGTGGCGCTGGTGCTTTGCTTCGACAGTATTGCTAAAGTTCTGGTGGTGAACACTGGGTGGCGCTGGTGCTTTGCTTCTACAGCAGGGGTGGGCAAACTACAACCCGCGGGTTCTGTGCGGACCCTCGTCCACTCCCCTCGCCCGCTCGCCTCACCTGCGTGCTCGCTCGCCCTCTCGTCCGCTTTGGCTCTCTCAGCGCCAGCAACAGCAATGCCAGGCAGGGGAGCTTGCCTCCCCTGCCTGGCCCTGCCATCGCCGGCGCTGGGAGAGCTGGAGTGGGCGAAAGGGCGCGCAAGCGAGGTGAGCGGTGAGCGGCGAGCAGGCGGGGCAAGCGGGGGGCGGGGCGAGTGGCCAATAATGAAATAATAATGAAGGAAGAAAGCAGAGAGGGAAAAGGTCTATGAGGGAGAAAGCAGGTGGGCAACGTCGGGGACGTATGCTAGTGACCAACAAACCACTATCCAGATGACTGTAGAAACGTGCAAGTAACCCATCCGTATTTGGGTAGATCGCTATCTGTCTCACCTTGTAGGCCTTGGTCACCACCCGGCGCTTCCTTTTGGGCTCGTCGTCGTCCTGGTCGCTGTTGGGCTCGTCCCCTTCGTCGATGTCAAAATCCGAATCCACTACATCGTCGCTGTCCGACTGGTCACCCTTGTATTCGTCGTCACCAGATTCCTGCAGGGAATAATACAATATAATAATATATAATAATTGCATATTATATATTACATATAATACATAATATTACTAATGATATTGCAATATAGTGGTATAGTAAAATATAGTAAAATATAATACTAATATTGTGCTATGCTAACAATATAATATATAGTGTATACATATAATATTGGTAATAATATAATGTAATACAATATGCTAATAATACAATATAATAATGTAATAATAATACTGTAATACTGATATTTAGAATACTGTTGATAATATATAATAATATATAATGATCTACTGCTTTATTATTGTATATTTTAAGTCTATTTATTTATTTTCATATAATATTTATTATTTAATAGTAAATAAGTTTATTTATTTTATATTTTAAGTTGTAATGCTTTTGACTGTGAGCCGCTTTGAGTCTTCTAATATATAATAATAAATAATGATCTACTGTTTTATTATTGTATATTTTAAGTTTATTTATTTATTTACTTTCATATAATATTAATTTATTTTAATAATAAATGAGTTTATTTATTTATTTTAATATTATATTAATTTATTTTAAGAATAAAGAAGTCTATTTGATTATTTATTTTAATATAATATTAATTTATTTTATTAATAAGTCTATTTGATTATTTATTTTAATATAATATTAATTTATTTTAACAATAAATAAGTATTTATTTATTTACTTTCATATAATATTAATTTATTTTAACAATAAATAAGTCTATTTATTTAAATATAATATTAATTAATTTTATTAATAAGTTTATTTATTTAAATATAATATTAATTAATTTTAATAATAAATAAGTCTACTTATTTATTTTAATATAATATTAATTTATTTTAACAATAAATAAGTCTATGTATTTATTTACTTTCATATAATATTAATTTATTTTAACAATAAATAAGACTATTTATTTAAATATAATATTAATTAATTTTATTAATAAGTCTACTTATTTATTTTAATATAATATTAATTAATGTTAATAATAAATAAGTCTACTTATTTATTTTAATATAATATTAATTTATTTTAACAATAAATAAGTATTTATTTAAATAAAATATTAATTAATTTTATTAATAGGTTTATTTTAATATAATATTTATTTATTTTAACAATAAATAAGTCTATTTATTTAAATATAATATTAATTTATTTTATTAATAAGTTTATTTATTTAAATATAATATTAATTAATTTTAATAATAAGTCTACTTATTTATTTTAATATAATATTAATTTATTTTAACAATAAATAAGTCTATTTATTTTAATATAATATTAATTAATTTTAATAATAAATGAGTTTATTAATTTATTTTAATGTGATATTTATTTATTTTAATAATAAATGAGTCTATTTATTTATTTATTTTAATATAATATTTATTTATTTTATTAATTAATAAGTCTATTTATTTATTTATTTTAATATGATATTTATTAATACATATTAAAATACACAGGAGAGGAGTTTAGAATCCATGCTTCAAACTGGTTGATTAGGCCAATTAAATAAATTAATAAACTATTAAATTAAAATTAATTCATAAATTACATAGATTCAGGCAAAGAGGTGGATGAGATTAGCTGCAGATTGCAGCCCCGCCCATTTCTTCTCTCTCAGCCAATCGCAGGGCTCGTTTAGAATGGCGCCCCGCCCACTTTTGTTAACCACGCCCCTCTTGTTTGATCACATCTTCCTCTTTGGCCCCGCCCCCTCTTTTGGGTTCCAGCCAATCACCCTGTCGCTACGACCTCATATTTGCGTAGCCACGCCCCTTTGGAGATCTCCCTCACAAACTCACCTCGGTGAAGCCGCCGTAAGTGGTCTGGTAGAACTCGTCCTCCTCTTCGGCTTGGAGGAGTCCAGAGAGCCGGTTGCCCGCCGTCCGCCGCGGAGCTCGCCCTCCCGCCAGCCCGCTCGGAGAGGAGGAGGAAGAAGCCGACGCCATGTTGGCCGCCTCTCGGCCTCAAGCGGGGTTCGATGCGCTCGGCGCGCGGCTACGCGGCCTGGGCCGAATCTGGGAAAGGGAGGCCAGGCCGGAGCAATCGGTCGCCGAGAGATCTCATGGATGGATGTCAAGAGGAGTTTGCTGGTTTGTTTGTACCACAAAGGCTCTTCACTGGCTTGACGGATCTGGACCAAATTTAGCACACACACTCTTCATTGCCCAGGAAGGAGTCTGAGCTCAATAATATATGGAAATAATAACACTGTGAATGTCAAAATATTAATGTTATTTTATTAATATTAATAATTTATATATATATATAATAATATTATTTAATTTTATATATATATATATATATATATATATATATATATATATAGGAAGAGTCGTCATGGAAAGACCATCCCAAACAGAGAAACCTTACAACGCAGAGACACCAAACTTGCCAACAGAAATAGGCCTCAAGCAAGGTCCGTTTGTAGCAAAGAAACTCCCCAAAACCTAAAAGGCCCCCAAAACAACGAGTTAAAAAAACCTACATTTCCCAGCATCCTCCGGGGCTGCCAACGACTCTCCCAGCCTCTACATCCCAGCCATCAACATTCCGACCCATAATAAACTGTCAGAGGAGGATAAGGCAAAGGGCTGAGGCACAAACACAAATACCCAATTCACTTCCCACAAAAAATGTACACCCCTAAAAATCACAGACCACACCCAAAATTGACAGTAAGGCTTCCTTAACTTAATTTCCTGACTAGGCCTCACTTAATGGAATGCTGTTTACGCTCTGAATTGACAATAAGGCTTCATTAACTTGATTTTTCCGACGACACGCCTCCGCTCATTGCACATTGTGTATGGCCTGAATTGACAGTAAGGCTTCATTAACTTGCTGTTCCTGACTAGGCCTCAGCTCATGGGACATTGTGTATGGCCTGAATTTACAGTAACCTACCTTGGCACACAGAGCCCCTATGACCCACGCTACATTCTACTACAGTTTGGAGGAGGGTGGACCATGGATTATGGGACTTGAAGTACCTCCATGGATTATGGGATTTGTAGTACTTCAAAACCCATCATTCCCCACAGACCACTGTGGCCCAGAACCAAGACCGATAAAGACCAAACTTGGCACACAATGCCCCCCATGACCCACACTCCATCCGACTGCAGTTCAGAGGAGGACACACCATGGATGATGGGATTTCAAGTACCTCCACTCACTTCCAAAGTACCCCACCCACACACGCATCAACCTCTACATCAACACAGCAGACGGAAAGACAAAAAACATTGTATTTCCACAAGCTATGCAGAACGCCAGCAACACCACACACCGACAACTCCACAGGACCCCAACATCCCACCCACCAGAACAACCCACAACGACACAGCCATGGCCCCACCAAGACCATAAGTCACATCAATTCCAACCCTTACATACTCAGACTTCCTCGCATCTCCTAAATAGGGCACAGCAAGTATAATATAAAAACAATACAATAATAAAATAAATTATATAATCTCTCGGCATTGTTTCGCGAACGAAGATTCTTTAGGAAGGACTCGTCCCACGCTTTTTACAAGCGCGTTGATGACTTTTAAAAGGCCAATCTGAGATAGGCAAGTCCGGTTGCAGAAAGCACAGCAGAAAAAGTCTCCTTGGGTGATGTTGTTTTTCAAGTTGCGGTTCTTTCTGCGTTGTCGAAACCCATTCGGCGTGTCTTCTCGAAAGAGGCCGCAGCATTGTGGATAGGGCGTCTCCGTGCCTCCCGATCTGAGGCCAGGGTGGACCATTGTTGATTCCACCTGAAGCTTGGGAACAGGGAGGTCATGTACTCCATGCTAAATTCCACGAGCTCCTTGTGAGTTGCTGGGAAAAAGGTGAACTGGGTAGCATTTTCCCATCTTCGCCAGGCGAGGAAGCTGGCCCCTACTGTCTCCGGCGCGACTTAGCCACAGTGGTCCAAGCCACGGTCATCTCGAGGCTGGACTACTGTAACGCTCTGTACATTGGCCTTCCTCTGTCGGTAATCCGGAGACTCAAGCTGGTGCAGAACGCCGCAGCGCGACTCCTGGCGGGGTCCCGATTGGCCACCACATCACGCCAATCCTGCGCGACCTGCACTGGCTCCCAATTGAATGCCGGATTGCCTTCAAAGTGTTAGTCCTGACTTTTAAGGCCTTACATGGTCTGGGGCCAGTGTACCAAGTGGGACCGCCTTGTCCCATATCATCCCACCAGATCACTGCGCTCCGAAGAGCTAAACCTCCTGGTCATCCCAAATGTGAGGACCTACCGTCTGTCCGCAACCCGCCGCCGGGCTTTCTGTTGCAGCCCCTACCATGTGGAACGCACTGCCCGCCGGCATCCGTGCCACCCAGGGCCTCCTCCCGTTCAGGAGAGCAGTTAAGACATTGCTGTTCCAGCAAGCCTTCGGAGTTAGCTAAACTGTAGCTCACACCGCCTAGCTGTCAGCCCACTGCGACTCCATCTGCTGTTTCAACTGTTCTAGTTGTAATTCTATTCTAATGGTGTTACTGTGGTTTATGAGATATCTGTCAATTGTATTTTACGAACTGTTGTGAGTCGCCCCGAGCCGTTTGGGGGGGGGGGGGCGGCAGACAAATGCAAAATAATAAATAAATAAATAAACTGCCATCAGATCTCCGAGATGCAGTGTAGCACTGTGGATAGTGCGTCTCCATGCCTCCCGAAGTGGACCATTGTTGGTGATCAATCTGGCCGAGCCTGAGGTGTTGTTTCAGGGAGTCCTTATATCTCTTTTTGGGGGCGCCTCTCTTGCGAGTTCACCGTAGAGTAGTCTCTTTGGGAGGCGGTGGTCCTCCATCCTAGAGACGTGCCCTGCCCAGCACAGCTGTGTTCTCAATAGCATAATAATAATAATAATACTTTATGTATACCTTGCCACCATCTCCCCAAGAGGATTTGGGGCGGCTTGCATGAGGCCAAGTCCAATGACACGTAATAAACAACACACCAGCAATAATAAAGCAATACAATCAATATAACTTACTTAATCAATATAACTTACACATAAGCAATAACAGACAATTTAAAACCATTCTGGCCGGGCCAAATGTGAACTATTAAAATTTTAAAATAATAATCACTAGCATGGCCTCAACGCTGGTGATCCCTGCTTGCTCAAGGACAGCAACATTCGTCACATAGCCAGTCCAGTGCATATTTAAGATTGTGCGAAGACAGCACTGATGAAAGCGTTCGAGGAGTCGTAGGCGTTGGCGAAAGTTGACCCATTTTTCAAACCCATAGAGAATAGTACGATAGCTCTGTACACACTGATTTTGGTGCTTTGCCTCAGGTGCTTGTTGCTCCAGACTCTTTTGTGAAGCCTTCCGAATGCACTCTATGCTAATCTGTGCTCTATCTCTTTGTCAATCTTGGCATCTGAAGAGATGATGCTTCCCAGGTAGCAGGGTGGACCATCGTTGGTGATCAATCTGGCCGAGCCTGAGATGTTATTTCAGGAAGTCCTTATATCTCTTTTGGGGCGCCTCTCTGCGCTGACCCGTGGCGAGTTCACCATAGAGTAGTATCTTTGGGAGGCGGTGGCCCTCCATCCTAGAGACATCCTAGGGTGTGTGTGTGTTCTCAACAGCATGGCCTCAATGCTGGTGGCCCCTGCTTGCTCAAGGACAGCAACATTCGTCACATAGTCGGTCCAGTGTATATTTAGGATTGTGTGAAGTCAGCGCTGATGGAAGCGTTCAAGGAGTCGTAGGCGTTAGCGATAGTTGACCCATTTTTCAAACCCATAGAGAATAGTACGATAGCTCTGTACACACTGATTTTGGTGCTTTGCCTCAGGTGCTTGTTACTCCAGACTCTTTTGCGAAGCCTTCCAAATGCACTCTATGCCTTTGCTAATCTGTGCTCTATCTCTTTATCAATCTTGGCGTCTGAAGACATGATGTTTCCCAGGTAGGTGAACTGCTGAACAGACTTAAGCACAGATATGCCTATGCTGACGTGGGGATGATGGTGTTCTTCCTGTGGTGCGGGCTGGTAGAGGACTTCCCATTTCTTCAGGCTGACTTCCAGCCCAAACAGCTCTGCAGCTGCTGCAAAGCAGGATCATCAAGCCTCTGCTTGCAAACTTCCAACGAAGGACACTCCCTTTATCACCTTCAATGTCATTGTCAACAATGATAATGTTGATTGAATCATAGAGTTGGATGGGACCCCCAGACAACTCCTTTCTGTCTGCCTGGAAGGCCCCATCAAAGCCCTCCCAACAGATGACATTTTATTTCTTAGAGGCATAGAGTTGGAATGGACCATCCAATCCAACCCTCTCCTGCCTGGCAGGAAGGCACAATCAAAGCCCTCCCAACAGATGGACAACCAGCCTCTATTTAAAGATCTCCAGAGTAATGGGTGGGTGGACAGGCAGGCAGACAGACAGATAGAATCATACAATCTTAAAGTTGGAACAGATCCCGAGGACCATCCAGTCCAACCCCGCTTCTGCTAGACAATAAGGCACAATCGAAATCCTCCTGACAGATGGCCACCCAGCCTCTAAAGACATGCAGAGAAGTAGATGGATTGATGGATAGATGGGTGGGTGGATAGATAGATAGATAAATTGATTGATTGATTGATTGATAGATAGATAGACAGACAGACAGACAGACAGATATATGGGTGGATGGGTGAATGGATGGATAGATAGATAGAATCATATAATCCTAAAGTTGAAAGAGAGCCCAAGGACCATCTAGTTCAGTGTTTCTCAAGCTTCCTAATGGTGCGACCCCTTAATACAGTTCCTCATGTTGTGGTGACCCCTAACCATAACATTATTTTCATTGCTACTTCATACTTTGGGGGGGGAGGGGGTTGATTTTGTCATTTGGAAATTGTAGTTGCTGGGATTTATAGTTCACCTACAATCAAAGAGCATTCTCAACTCGCCAACGATGGAACTGGACCAAACTTGGAACACAAAACTCCCATGACCAACAGCAAATACTTCGAAGGGTTTGGTGGGCCTTGACCTTGAGTTTGCGAGTTGTAGTTCACCTACATCCGGAGAGCACTATAGACTCAACAATGATGGATCTGGACCACACTTGACACGAATCCTCAATATACCCAAATGTGAACACAGGTGGAGTTTGGGGGAAATAGATCTTGACATTTGGGAGTTGTAGTTGCTGGGATTTATAGTTCATCTACAATCAAAGAGCCCATTGCACCCTACCAATGATAGAATTGGGTCAAAATTCCTACACAGAACCCTCATGCCTTGAAGGAACTAGCTGGCGTGAGCCTCCATCGCACCTCACACACTCCCCCTCACCCACACATGCGCATCATGCTGCCATGTGCAAAGCACACCTGCTCTCCCCTCCCCGCTTGGAGTCTTAGAATCAGCCCTCCCCTTGGCTGGGAGGCCTGCCAATCACAGCAGAGGAGAGCTTTAGGTGGGAGAATTCGCAGTCTGTTTCCAAAAAGGAAAAGCGGAGAGATCTTCAACCTTCATTGCGAAAGGGCTTCCTAAGACCAGCAGAAATCCATGTTTTCTGATGGTCTTTGGCGACCCCCCCTAAAACCCTCTCGCGACCCCCCCTGGGGGTCCCGACCCCCAGGTTGAGAAACACTGATCTAGTTCAACCCCCTTCTGCTAGACAGGAAGGCACAATCGAAACCCTCCTGACAGATGGCCACCCAGCCTCTAAAAATATGCAGAGAAGTAGATGGATGGGTGGATAGATAGATATATGGGTGTGGATGCGTGAATGGATGGAAGGATAGATCGATCGATCGATAGCTAGGTAGATGGGTGAATGGATAATAACTTTCTAAAAGATTCTGAACTGTCTGCGCAGGCGCAGGAAATACCTTGTGGGGGTTCTGTGTGCCAAGTTTGGTCTTCACCAGTCCCACTTCAACTCCCATCATCAATTGTCCGCCCTCCTCCAAACTGCACCAGGACATAGAGTGAGTCATGGGGGCTCTGTGTGCCAAGTTTGGTATTTATCGGTCTTTGTTGGGGGCCACAGCGGTCTGTGGGTACCGATGGGCTTAAAAGTACTACAAATCCCATCATTCATTATCTGTCCATCCTCCCCCAAACCGGACCAGGACGTTAAGGGGGTCATGGGGGCTATGTTTGCCAAGTTTGGTCTTGATCAGTCATTGGAAGAGGGTCACAGTGGTCTCGGGAAGTGAGTGGAAGTACTTCAAGTCCCATCATCCATGGTCCGCCCTCCTCCAAACTGCACCAGGGCATAGAGTGGGTCATGGGGGCTCTGTGTCCCAAGTTTGATCTCGAT
Organism: Anolis apletophallus; assembly: GCA_030556195.1. Taxonomy (NCBI): domain Eukaryota; kingdom Metazoa; phylum Chordata; class Lepidosauria; order Squamata; family Anolidae; genus Anolis; species Anolis apletophallus. Next base: position 13,854,850 of record JARBWK010000019.1, read on the forward strand.
CAGTCATTGGATGAGGGTTGCAGCGCTCTCGGGAAGTGAGTGGAGGTACTTCAAGTGCCATCATCCATGGTCCACCCTCCAAACTGCACCAGGGTGTAAAGTGGGTCATGGGGGCTCTGTGTGCCAAGTTTGATCTTTATCGGTCTTTGTTGGGGGCCACAGCGGTCTGTGGGTATCGATGGGCTTTAAAGTACTACAAATCCCATCATCCATTATCTGTCCATCCTCCCCCAAACCGGACCAGGACGTTAAGGGGATCATGGGGGCTATGTTTGCCAAGTTTGGTCTTCATCAGTCATTGGATGAGGGTCGCAGCAGTCTTGGGAAGTGTGTGGAGGTACTTCAAGTCCCATCATCCATGGTCTGCCCTCCTCCAAACTGCACCAGGGCGTAGAGTGGGTCATGGGGGCTCTGTGTCCCAAGTTTGATCTCGATCAGTCATTGGATGAGGGTTGCAGCGCTCTCGGGAAGTGAGTGGAGGTACTTCAAGTGCCATCATCCATGGTCCACCCTCCTCCAAACTGCACCAGGATGTAAAGTGGGTCATGGGGGCTCTGTGTGCCAAGTTTGATCTTTATCGGTCTTTGTTGGGGGCCACAGCAGTCTGTTGGAACAGAAGGGTTAGAAAGTACTACAAATCCCATCTCAATGTCCGAGCTCCCCCAAACCTCACCAGGATGGGAAGGTGGTCATGGGGGTTAAGTGTGCCAAGTTTGGTCTTCATCAGTCATTGGATGAGGGTTGCAGCGCTCTCGGGAAGTGAGTGGAGGTACTTCAAGTCCCATCATCCATTGTCCGCCCTCCTCCAAACTGCACCAGGACGTAGAGTGGGTCATGGGGGCTCTGTGTGCTAAGATTGGTCTTTATCGGTTTTTGTTGGGGGGTCACAATGGTCTTGAAGCAGGTTTGGTACTTTTCCGAGCATAAAAAGTACAGTCAGAGAGTGATGCTACTTGCGCGTCAACTCTGAAAAAGAGGGTTTTGGTGTCTGGAATCAGTAAGACACATGCTATAGAAGACTAACACCCTGATTAAATGCATTTTAATCCACTCTGTGCCAAGTTATACCATATATGCTAGATGAGTGGGAATACAGTGCAGTTTGAGCTATGAAAGTTAAATGGGATTCTTAATGTGAATGGAAAACACCATTGCGCATGACAAAAGTCCTACCTTCTCTGCTGGCAGGAAGCCCGGAACTAATGTTGCAAGTTAAAAGAACAGAGAGGCCCAACATGGATAGCTTACACTGTGAGAAAAGAATTACCTTATAGATGGCTATTGTTCTCAGATTTAGGGATGACAGAGAAATGATGTAAATGATTTGAGTAATGTTTATTGGATTAATGAAATGTCATGTAACAACAGTAATCACCAGCCAATTATGATTGTTTTTACCATAAAGAAGGGGTGGGTTTAACTGGATGGACTCCATTGGGGTATAAATATCTTTGTATGAGATGTATCGGGGTCCTTTGCCCCTACCTGCAGCTGTGTTCTGCTGGCGAAATACCCACCAGCTGGTGAAAGAAAATAAACCTTTTTGTTTTTCACCCTACTTCACAGTTGTCACGCGTTCTCCCTCATCCTTGTATCCGCACGTTCGGGCAGCGTTGGTAAGATTAACTTGGTACTTGGAGTTCTAGAACTCCCGGTTCTGCTTCATTTGGTGACCCCGACGTGATGGTAAAAGGTATCTAGACGGGTCTGTGTTGAGGGAAAACGAACGTGATCTCCGTTGATGACAGCGCTTGCTCCCCGGCTAGTAAGGTGAGGCCATTCAGGAGGGCTGGTAAGGGGCGCCCCGCCTGTTTTTGACCGATTTTTGCACTGAGCCGGCCGCCTGAATCGCCCCAAACGAACCGCCGGTGACCCAAGAGAGACTGCAACTAACGTTGAGGGTGAAAGCAAAGCCTGAAGGGAGAGGCTGGCTGAGCGGCCTCTGGAGAGCCGGCTAGAGTAAGTCCAGGGACACCTTAAGACGGTGCCCAGCCAAAGAGGGCTAGCAAACTGGCATAAGCGCGCAGAGGAGTCGGAGGCGACGTCAGGTCCGATCGCCAGAGAGCCGACGCAACTTGATTGGTGACGTGGGAAGGCGAGACGCGAGTCCCAGGGTCTGCAGGACATCGGCAAGTATAGTTTATTTCGTGCACTTTAACACTGAGGGAACACACATTGGGGAGGGAAAGCACTGAAGTGGGGTTTGATCTCGGGCAGGAGAGATGGGGAGTGCAGGCTCAAAGCAGAAGAAAGAGACCCTTTGCAGTGTGTGCTAGATAATTGGGACAGGTTTTGTTTGCTGGCAGTTGAGGGAAACACCCAGGAGATGAAATCTTTTGAACTTAGTAATCTGTGCACAGAAGTTTGGCCATCTGTCCGAGAGATCGGATGGCCAAGCGAGGAACCTGATTGGGATAAGTGTCAGCGCCTTGAAGATTATTGCCACCAGTACATCCAAATGATCAATGGATATATTCCG